>JBBPBX010000020.1:0-19072 GCA_038048925.1 Garcialebias charrua | reverse complement strand
TCCTCAGTCTGAGATGCTGTATTCAGCTCAGTCTTATAAATAGCACCTTCTCACAGTGGATCAACCATCATGTGATCAGCTGGTTTTGGCTGTCAGCAGCAAACTGGTTGATCCACTGTGAGAGGTTGCTATTTATAAGACTGAGCTGAATACAGCAGCTCAGACTGAGGAAGTCTTTCGGACGAAAGACGAAAGGTTTCTACAATTTTGTCTTCAAAAAAGACTTGGCTTTTTAAGATTTTTCTACTTGGATTATTGAGCATGCATTAGGGTACAACAGACTACCATTAGTTGAAATGAATCATTTTATAGATCCATTTATTTACATAAGAGTAAGTCTTTTTTTTTTTACAAAGCCCAAAATGTAATATGTACCATTTACCAAAACCTATGAGGAAAGAGCTCTACATAGTTCTAAGAATAAAGTCCTGTAAAGTAATAGTTTAGATTTTTTTTAATTGGTTTCAGTGGACAAGTTATCAGCAATCAGTGGTGTAGTGGACCTACCCAGGGTCAAACTAAGGTTTTTGAACTGTCCAGTGATGACCTTTACTGACCTCTCAGTAAAACAAGACATTTACTACAAATTATTCCATTATTTGTAATCTGAGAACATAGTCACCAAAAGAGACTATTTCTATCTTTGATTTTATTCTAATGTAATCAAAAGAATAACTTTTGTCATTTTCATGATATATGTTATATGCTGTTATTCTTTAAATGTGAAACATTAATGTGTCACTTCTGCAAGTGTCTAATGGTGTCAGAGTTCAGATAATATGTCAAACTGACTTGCTCAGAAGTTGTTTTTGTTGAGTTTCAGCTAAAACTCTCACTAGTGTCTGAAAATCTCCTCACTCAGACACTTTTCCTAAACAATTTCTCTCGGCTCTGAATTTCACCTTGAATCGTGATAACAACAAGTGAACAGCTCGACTGGTTCTTTTGGACCAATGGGGAAGAGACAAGTCTCTCTCATCTCAGATATTCTACTAAGGTTCTAAGCTTTTGCTGGAACGTCAAGTTTTGCTTTGAACTTCAAGACATTGAGGTCGTCCCAAAGAGCTGGATGAACGTCAGTCACACGCTAAGGACACGTCATTCAGCTAAGGACTAATAACATGTTGTTATGAGTCCACTTCGAACTGAGCGTAAGCTCAAACTTTGTTTATTCCTTCCTGGAATAAGTTATCTTGAGCCAGAGGCCAGGAGCTGACGCATTTTCTAAAGACCAACGCGAAACCAGGAGACGTTGGAAGGTAAACGAGTAACCTGCTCAGATGTACTGGTTCCCGCAAGGTCCCCGTACGGGCCACCAGATGAAGTAAACATGAGGGTAACCACCATATTGTGTCTTTAAACACGTACGGTGACACCCAGATGTAAAGGATATATAGGAGGTCAATATTAATACTGACCTCTTTACCTTAATTAATTTTACTTATTCAGATTGAATAGTAATTTCACGGATTCTTTTCTTTTTCCGTTTACCCAATATTTATGTGATCTTTATGATGGATAAGTAAAACAGAAGCCATAGAGCAGTGGTCCCCAAACTTTTTCCTGTGAGGGCCACATAACTTTTCCCTTCTCTGGTGGGGGGGCCGGAGTCAGTTTTTAACAGGAAAAAGTGTGACGATTGCAGGAGTGCCTAAATCAGGGGTGAGTGACAATGGAAACGTTAACTTAGTTTGGTATGCCAAAGACACTACCATTTATTTAAAATAAATCAACTAAAATTAACACCATTACACTTTGATTGATAGATTTCACTTTCTTGCAATTTAATACGTCAGTACATTTAAATTGTAACAACAGACATAAATACAGGATGTCATTATACTTAGTCTGTGGCTCAGTCTTAGCTTAAAAATAGTTACCAGCTTTTGACGACAGCCCGGTAAGAGAAGACCTTGTAGCTTTTCAGATGCACGGGGTCCTTGCGGGAAACAGTACATCTGAGCAGGTTACTCGTTTACCTACCAACGTCTCCTGGTTTCGCGTTGGTCATCAGAAAATGCGTCAGCTCCTGGCCTCTGGCTCAAGATAACTTATTCCAGGAAGGAATAAAAAAAGTTTGAGCTTACGCTCGGTTCGAAGTGGACTCATAACAACATGTTATTAGTCCTTAACTGAATGACGTGTCCTTAGCATGTGACTGACGTTCATCCAGCTCTTTGGGACGACCTCAATGTCTTGAAGTTCCCAGCAAAACTTAACGTTCCAGCAAAAGCTTAGAACCTTAGTAGAAGATCTGAGATGAGAGAGACTTGTCTCTTCCCCATTGGTCCAAAAGAACCAGTCGAGCTGTTCACTTGTTGTTATCACGATTCAAGGTGAAATTCAGAGCCGAGAGAAATTGTTTAGGAAAAGTGTCTGAGTGAGGAGATTTTCAGACACTAGTGAGAGTTTTAGCTGAAACTCAACAAAAACAACTTCTGAGCAAGTCAGTTTGACATATTATCTGAACTGACACTATTAGACACTTGCAGAAGTGACACATTAATGTTTCACATTTAAAGAATAACAGCATATAACATATATCATGAAAATGACAAAAGTTATTCTTTTGATTACATTAGAATTAGCCTGGTTGAAACCAGACCCTGTCCTTCACTTCGCTTCAGACAAGGGTCTGGACTTTCTCCATTTTAAAACGATTCTTGCTGGAGGCGTTGGCCTCTGCTGAGGAACAAAACCATTGGATATTTTGAACAGGGAAAGCATTCTGCTCCCTCCCCTCAGAGCCACCCCCCGTGCTCTGGTGAACTTGACAACTGCTCCGCCTCCTGCAGCTTTTCTCTCGCTGCTGGCTGCCGCGCTGGAAATCCTGTGTTTATATGTTATAAAACGTTTAAATAAAATAAAACCATGGATCGCTGGTCCAGCTCACCAGAAGACCAGAAAATCTGATGGGACTCGGGCAGCAACGTAAAACCCGAGTTTAATTCTCGTGACAACCTCAGCCATTTCCTTGTTCATTTCAGCGGAGGGAGAGAAGGAGGAGGGAGCGAGCGATCACTTGACTTTTGGCCAAAAAAAACAAAAGAAAACTCCAGATAAGGGATTAAGAAGGGGAAATTAATACATTTATATCACATATAAAACAGTCCTGCATCGCTTTGAATGAGAACATGCCGCTGCTCGCTGGCTGCAAGCTGGCAGAGCCCTTTATAGGGCTCTGCGCGCTGGGACAGGTGGGGGCATGGGTTAGGGGGCCAAAAACTCCGCCCCTTCTGTTCTCTGATTGGTCCGAACAAAATTCTACCGGAGAAATCCTTGTGGATGGGAGAAGTCCCAGACTGTGCAGTGAAGGGAAATGAGAATTGAGCGGAGCTGTGCAGGAAGGCGAGGGCCAGGCTACATTAGAATAAAATCAAAGATAGAAATACAGTAGTCTCTTTTGGTGACTATGTTCTCAGATTACAACTAATGGAATAATTTGTAGTAAATGTCTTGTTTTACTGCGAGGTCAGTAAAGGTCATCACTGGACAGTTCAAAAACCTTAGTTTGACCCTGGGTAGGTCCACTACAGTGGTCTCACCTGCAGCAGCCAAAAGTCACATTCTTCTCAGTTTTGAGAATCAGAGAAAATTTTCCAAAACGGCTTAAGCTAATGATTTCAGCTGCAGACTTTTTGAAATATTTCAGCCATCTAAACAACTCAAACGGCAAAAGTTACAGAGTGGCTCATGCTGTTTTTTATTTTTTATTATTAAAAAAAAATCCCCACTACATTACTTTACTTTCTCTGCTTCTACTTACAGCATCTGATCGGAGGCTCTAACTTTACTCATTATTAGACAAAAACACAAACTTTAAATTGTACTCTCACCAAATTCAGAGAATTTGCAACCAGGTGAGCAGTGAGCTGTGTAGCCATGTTTTGAACAGCCAATTTTTTTAAATCATGTATTATTTTTTTCTGTATGGCTTGAATATGGGGCATGATGCGTGCGTGCGGCTCCTACATTGGGCAATGACTTGTGGAAGTTAGACTTAGACGAGAGGTGACTATTTGTGAGTAGCAGTATGGTTTCATGATGAGAAAGAGCACCACAGATGACATTGTTGCTTTGAGAATGCTGATGGAGAAGTACATAGGGTCAGAAAGAACTCCATTGTGTGTTTGTGAATTTAGAAAAAACATTTAAAAAAATACTCCACTAGATAATTACTAGAATAAATATTTCATAATAATGGAGAGGATGGCTGTAAGGGGAGAAGGGAGGTCATCATATATATGCTCCGCTCCAGCTTCCTGGAATATCTTACAAAAAGATCTGAAGCTCTCAAACTTGACTTCTCTAAATGGTTTTCAGAATCTGTTGGAATCCTGGCAAAAACCAATGCAGATTTGTTCCTGTCTTTGATTCTATACGTTTACCTTATAATGTTTTGCTAGTTTTTTGATACTTTGTTAAAAAAAAAAAAAAAAAATTTTTTTTTTTTTTTCCTCTCTTTTGTTTTCTATTGTTTATTGTTTGTTTGTTTGTTTATTGTTTAAGGAAATTCTACCATTGCTGTTCATTGTTCTTTAGTTTTAGCAGGTCGCTTTCGTAAATGAGCCCATGAGGTTCAAAAGATTTACCTGACTAAATAAAGGTTGAATGAATGAAAAAATATAATCATGGGCAGCACGGTGGCACAACTGGTAGAGCTGCTGCCTCTCAGCGAGAAGGTTGCCGGTTCAAATCCCGGTCCGGGGCCTTTCTGGGTGGAGTTTGCATGTTCTCCCCGTGCATGCGTGGGTTTCCTCCGGGTACTCCGGTTTCCTCCCACAGACCAAAAAACATGCTTGTTAGGCTGATTGGTGACTCTAAATTGACCCTAGGTGTGAGTGTGAGAGTGGATGGTTGTTTGGTGTGAGTGAGACAGGTCCCTCTTGTAAATGAGTCCCCGTGACTCAACGAGGCTAGCCTGTATAAATAAAGGTTGAATGAATGAATATATATATATAATATATATATATATATATATATATATATATATATATGTATATATATATATATATGTATATATATGTATATATGTATATATATGTATATATATATATTGTCTGTGGGAGATAAAGTTAGGGAGACCAGACTTAGATGGTTTGGACATGTCCAGAGGAGGGACAGTGGGTATATTGGTAGAAGGATGTTAGCAATTCTGCTGCCAGGAAAAGAAAAACAGGAAGGCCAAAGAGGAGATACAGTATATGGATGCAGTTAGAGAGGATATGAAGGCATGTCGTCCCCAGGCTTGGGCCTGGTGGGGACTGGATCTTGGGCTCTGGCAGGCGGGTCGCCGGGCTATCGGCTGGCGAGTGACATGGAGGATGACTCGCTGTGGCGATCCCTGAAGAGGAAAAAGCCAAAAGAAAAAGAACAAAAAGAAGAAAAAGAACAAGAAGAAGAAGAAGAACAAGAAGGTATTATGGTAAATTTTGTGTGGTAGTAGTCTTTCACACATTCTCAAAACATAAACACCGATGTGAGATGTGGTTGTAATGGCAAACTTGATTTAAAACTCTTTTCATGAAAAGTGGTGGGTGATAATTCATTCTTTGCAATGTTACATCACTGTTGTTCAAACAATTAGTGACATCTTCAAAAATGGACAGCACCCGTTATATAAAAAAACAAGAAAAATACAAAAACAAAAATCAGACGTTTGATTTACTTTGTAAATGTGTTTTTTTAATTCAGATGAATACATTTGTTTTCATTTTCCAGTTTATTTGTGTTTATGACATGTCAACACAACCATGTTATCTGCATACAATAACTTGCATTTAACCTTAGATTAAAAAGGTCCTTTAAAATCATTTTGAAATGTTTTTTTTTTAAACCATCACAAAAACACATTCTTAAGGGCCACGGCTAATTGAAACCATGAATCAAAGTGTGGCTGAATGGGAAGATACGTTTGCTGCAGAGGCAGAGGGCTGTGATGCAATTTTTAATGACCTTATTATTATTTTACGCCAATATTACGAATAACAAATTGAGTGTGAGACAAATTCAATTTGTTCTAAGGTTGAAGGGTTACCGTGGGGGAAGAAAGACTAATATATTTGTTCTTTGCACGTCAGAATGTAAATGACTGGTTGCTCGGTCTGTTCATTTGTGTCTTTAATTCCCGATACTTTGTAGTGACTCATTCTCAGTTGTATGCAAATGCTGTGCTGCATTTATCTCACTAGCTGCTGGGGGGCTGTGATAAAGAAACTCCACTGCATGAGGGATGCTTGGGCTTTTCCGGTCTGTTGACAAACCAGAGTGTTGTTCTGTTAACTAACCTTGAGTAAATGGTTACAGAGTGCATTTTTGTTGTTCTCTCACTGAGAATAAGCCCCTATTACACGTCTGTAAAAAATGCTTGCTGCGTTCCAAGCCAGAGGCTCTCATCGACAACTGTCATTATATTCCACTTGATCTAAGTGGGTAATTCGCAGGCATTTGCAGTTTTTATTGGCAAAGGGTCTTGCAGATTAAAGGCATTTTGTACAAGACAAGGACTTTTAAAGTCCCATTCAGACACCCATTTGGAATATGCAAGCACTTAATTAAAAAATTGACTTTTTGCACTACTTGTTGGAAAATTAAACCAAAAAAAATTTTTTTTGAAGGCCTAGCAATTGTTGAAGGAATGCATATTCCCCACCACCTTTCATGCTTTAAAACTTTAAAAATATTGCTATGCATTATCAAAGTCAAAGTCAAAGTCAACTTTATTGTCAGAACTGCAATATGTACAGGACATACACAGGACCGAAATTGCATTTCTCTCAGTCCCTCGGTGCAACAGTAACCATCTAAACACTAAAACATTTAATACACATAAGCATAAAATAGTAAAAAAGTGTAACACTGTCCTGAGTTTTTTCATAATAGTATAAAAGTATGAAAATTAACACCAACACATTTCACATTAGTTTTGTGAATCATCTCAGCTACTATATCACATCAAGTTCTACCTTAATATCTTTAAAACTTTAGTAAAATATACCCAGTTTGTTTGTTTAAAGGTCAGTTGAAATGGAGGCCATTTTACTTTAGGGTAATTCCAAAAAGTTTGTCTATTGTAGATGTATGTTAAAATATTACTGTCTGAAAGAATAATTAAAATATGCCCAGTGGTTTGTAAAATATTTTGCTAAAAGATATTCACACAGACATGCACAGGGGCAAAAACTTGATCATTGAGCTGATTTTAGAAACTCCTCTGAGTTAAAGTGTTGAGCAGACTTAGATCATATAAACCAAAGTGTCAAGAACCTGAGTCCCACAGAATCTACATGTCTTGTAAATTATAAATAAAATTGAATATTTTCATAGTAGACAACATACTGTTAGTATTTGTTGATTATGATATGGCAATTCACAATTTTAGTCATCACAGACATATCTGTGCAACTCCAAATATTTAATATTTTATTACTTCTACTGAACTTTTCTAGAGTTGAGCAGTGGTGGAAAAAGTACTCAAACTTACTTAAGTAAAAGTACAAATAAACAGACAGAAATGTACTCTAGTTAAAGTAGAAGTACCATATTAATGTTCTTACTTAAGTAAAAGTAAATAAGTACTTGCTTTTAAAAATACTTAAAGTATTAAAGTAAAAGCACTTGCTGAATGTACTACCTAATGCAGTGGTCTACAATGTCGTGTGCCTACCATATGTTTATTTTCTGTAATACATTAATAGTGTTGAGCCATTTTAATGAACAATGCTGCAGATAATACATGTTTTTATTGTGTTTACTCTGTGACACAGTTCATGCTTGTACGTGTGATTCTGTGTCAGAATTTCCGGGATGACTTGCAGAGTTAAATGTTATTAAGCAAAATAAGAAAGAGGAATTATTATACCTTTGAAAGTTTTTTATTTAACACAAACCAATGTGTCATTTTAACCGCAGTAAACATGTTTAAATAAAAGTTGTCTGCCTGAAAAAAGGAGCATTAGACCAAACAAAGGAATAGACACTGATCATTTCAGCTCCAGTTTGTCACCAACTCTAGTTAAAATATTGTCTAAGCCTTGTAATGGGTCAATAGTGAACAATATTTTAACTTCCTGACAATATTTTCAAAACTTGGACCCGAGTGTGGAGCCATTTGGAGACATCTCTTGTCTCCTAACATCCCATGAACTGACACATTTTAATATTGCAGCAATAATTTATTGTTCAAATTCAGAAGAAATTGGTTTTCAAAAAAATTTGAGCCCAGTCTGGCTCTTTTTGGGAGAGAAAATCTGTCCTGATGTACTGAACAGTTTTTCAATAATATTTCAATAGTCTTTCAATAATATTTCAATAATCTTTCAATAAGGTCATGGGTGTTCTGTATCTTCAGGCTGAATCTCTGTGGTAGAATCCATTTTGTGTGTTAGTGGTGCTGTGTGTGCTCCCAGCTCAATAACATATACACTAGAATATACGTCATTGGTCCAACTCTTCTTGAAGGCTGGTGTAACGTTACCTGTCCACTTTGCAGTGATTCAATGGACCAACTCCCCTCTAGACATCAGTTACTTTCAAACTAACAACAAATCAAAAAACTGCAACGTGAATGTAACTTGTAACTCAACACATTATAGAAATGTAGTGTACCGGTAGTAGAAAGTACAGATACTTAATGTAAAATGTAGTGGAGTAAAATTATCCACATTTAATTATACTTAAGTAAAGTACAGATACATGAAAAATGTACTTAAGTACAGTAACAAAGTATTTGTACTTAATTACATCCCACCACTGGAGTTGTTATCTCAACTGAGGAGCGTGTCACAAAAGTTACATAAAGGTGAAGCCAAAAGCAGACAGCTGGACAGAGGAGAAGGTTAATGAGGACTTATTCAAAAACTTGTCAGAGGAGGGAGTAAACTTTGACTTTGAGAGAAACCCAGACAGTGATTTTCCTGAAAAGTTACAACGGGAACGTGACAGGAAAGCAGGAGAGCAGGGGAGTTAGGCAGCGGGGCGGCATGAGCAACGGAGCAAATCTGAGGCAGACAAAGAAAAAAGAAAAACAGCTTATCAAAAAGACAATACAAAGACATTAGCACGGCAAGAGTCGTCCTAGTTTTTACTGATAAAACAACCGGGTGTGGAGCGATGGAGAAACCAGAGCACGTATACAATGACGTGAAGACAGGGGAAGTTGCAGCTGGGCCTGGGAAGGCCTGAGGCTTACCACAAATGTGCACATTCAATTATACATAGGAAGACAACTACAAATGATTTCAGGCATACCTGCTTTGCAACATGGTCAATAATTAGGGAAAAAAGATGGGTAAACAGTTAATTGTGCCAAAGAGAGTAAAAACATTATTGCAGTTTTAAGTTAAAGACTCTTCGATAGCTTGCTATTTTCTTACACGCCATTTAATGAAAGTAAAAAAAAATCAATAGATGTTGCGTCTCTTATCGGTTGTGTTCCCAGATCACACACCTGAGAATTTGACCCGAGAGAGAAGCCGTTAAAGCTTGTAATCAGTTGTTTCGTTGTTCATTGGCCTCTTGAAGAGTGATTAATTTACCTGCAAATGATTTTGACACCATTTGTGAAAGCTGCAGTCCAATCCCGCTCCCAGTGAAGTGACCTCTGCTTGAGGCTAAGAACCTAAGCCTTTTGCATATTCTGCTGCTCATTCTTTAGAAGTATTCTCATTACTCTTCTGTTGTCAGCAACATCATGTTGTCAGCAACATCATGAAAAATGTAAATTTAGCATAAAACAGCTAAACAATAGCTGAAAAATATGAAACTAGCAGAAATAAGCTGAAAGTAGCATAACCAGCTGAAATGAGCAGAAATAAGTTAATTAGGCTGGGAGTAGCACAGATTACCATGAAAAACTTGATTTTCTTCTAAAACAGTTAGCTAAAAGCTTAATATTTAGAACAAATATTTGCCAATTTAGGCTGAATCACAAATTAACACAAAAAAGTGGAAGTTATCTTAAAAAAGCTGAAATTAACAACAATAAAAAAGATGAAAAGTATCTAAAAAGGCAGAAAGAAGCTTAATTTATCAAATTAAGTGGCTAGAGCACTATTTTGCTGAATTAGGCTGCAAAAATTTGAAATGAGTACAAAAATTGTGGAATTAGCTGAAAAAGCTAAAATTTGCCTAAACAGTTAAATTGTAGCTAAAATGACTGAAAACAGCTGAAAGGAGCATAACAAGCTGAAATTTGCAAAAATTAGTTATAAGAAGCACAAAAATGTAGTTAGCAGAAATAATCTGAAAGGAGCACAAAGCAGCTGAAAGTAGCTGAAAAAAGTAAAAAATTGCACAAGGAAGCTGAAAGAAGCTTTTATTCAACCTTTATTTAAACAGATAAGTCACATTGAGCCTCGAAGACTCATTTACAAGTGTGATCTGTTGGACAGACAATAAAAGTGGTGAAAAATGACACATGGGGTTTGGAGACAAAAAAAATCCTAACACATTTTTGACCTCTGTTTGAAGGTCAAAAATGTGTGAGAAAAAAAGCTGAACGGAGACAACATGCGAAAGAAGCAGTAAAAGGTTGTAAATAGATCTAAAGATTTGAAGAATGTAAAATTAACTCGATTCATTTTCTGAGGGGAAAAGGTGAAAGAAAAGGCTAAATATTTCAAAAAGCTAAGTTGCACCAATACCAAAGCTCATGGCAGAATTTTCTTGAACATTTTGGTATATGATTTGTTGAAATAACTGAAAAAACTGCGGGACGAGAATTGGACTGAAAAACAATACGAAAAATTAATCACAATACTGTGAATGCTTCTTAAGCACCCTATTAACTTCTCATTTTGCTTGAGGGCAAATTCTAAATCACTTACATTATAAACATGTATCCTTAACTTTGCAAAATCTTCAAATAATGTTGCCTTCATCTATCTCAAATGATTTGCCATAAAAGCAAAGACATTGTGGGCACTTAATGTTTTTGGCAGACAAAAACATAAAAATTAAAAAAATTACAAAAACAGAACAACCATAAAAAAGCACATGTGCTGTATTTTGTTTAATTCTGAAGAAAATATGTGCACATATAAAAAAAAAAAAGTTAAAATCAAACGTGGGATTGTCTGTTCAGAGCCACTCAGATGCTTCTTTGTATTTTTTGCCTCAGATTTGGAGATTCCACAGAGGCTGATTTAGTCTTATAACTCAACAATAGCTTGATGTTGTGGGGTTTTATTTTGTGCCATTGAAGCATTTTCTGAAACTACTGCTGTTCTCAGCAGGAATAAAGGTAAATAGGGTGAATAGAAGAGTAACAGCGTTCAGTTTTATACTCTGAACCATGAGCCGCACGCACAGTTCCACAAACATGAAGGATGACACACAGGGGACGACAAAGTGACTGATGTTGACCCCTTTGCTCCTCTCTTTCTGACCATAACAGAAACAAAAGTTAAGTTTTGCCAACTCAAAAAAAAAAAAACCATTTTCATTCTTGCTGATGTTACTATTGGTCAGTGAACAATAACAGAAATATATTTAATGAGATTTAATGTTTTTTTTTCATGTTCATGTTGCAAATACTGCATTTGCGCAAGTGCTTTCAAAGTTTACATATTTTATGTGAGGATCAATTTGTGCTTAATGGTGATCAGATAACTTTTAGACAGTGTGTCACAACATGTTTCAACCTAAAACAGCAAAGACAATTTGTTTATTTAGGGAATGGTTTTGGAAACATGGTATAATCCTTTTATTAGGCACTAATTGGCTCAGCTGGAGTGTGTTTGGTTGCTGCTTAGTCAGTTATCTTGCTAAAACGTGTACAGCACAAATGTCGGTGATACAGTGAGTCAGTACACTCTCGTTGTGTTATTTGAACATGGCAGTGTAGGTGGGCAACTGCAGCGTTTGTGTGACTGTTTGACTCAGAAAATGATCAGTTTTGTCAAACGCTGCTTTCACTGAAAAATGCCCATTAGGCTAATAAACCAAATTACCGTAATTTCCGGACTATAGGTTGCACCTGAATATAGGTCGCATTGTCCAATTATTGACAATAAATTGGAAAAAGCCATAAACAGGTCGCACCGGAATATAGGTCGCACCTACGTCACCGCCGACGTAACGCGTCATCTACCGCTGACGTAACGAGTCACCGCTGAGTCAACCCGGAAATGTGGACTGAGTGTTTAGCTCTGTTGCAAATGTCTGCCACAGGAGAACAGCAAGGCTTTTAAGAAGATTAACACGGTAAAAACAATTATTTGTTTGCTAAAAATGATAGCTGACATTATAGCACAAGGGTTAGTGGTTTATTAGCCGAGTGGTTTATTAGCTATTTGCTAAAATATACACGGAAATAAAACGGAAGCTAACACGAGACGATTCCGTCTAAAACAACAAATAAAAAAATCGAATTTTATCTCAAATGTTTCATCCAGGGCAACAGTTTGTAAAGTCTCCTTTCTTCTTCTTCTTCTTCTTTCAGCTTTTCCCTTTTCAGGGGTCGCCACAGCGAGTCATCCTCCTCCACCTCACTCTGTCCTCTGCATCCTCTGTCCTCACTCCAACTACCTTCATGTCCTCTCTAACTGCATCCATATATCTCCTCTTTGGCCTCCCTCTGTGTCTTTTTCCTGGCAGCTGCATTTCTAACATCCTTCTACCAATATACCCACTGTCCCTCCTCTGGACATGTCCAAACCATCTCAGTCTGGCCTCCCTAACTTTATCTCCCAGTTGTTCAACATGTGCTGTACCTCTGATTATCTCATTCCTGATCTTATCCATCCTTGTCACTCCTAAGGAGAACCTCAGCATCTTCATTTCTGCTACTTCCAGTTCTTTCTCCTGTCTTTTTGTCAATGACACTGTCTCCAGACCATACAACATAGCTGGTCTCACCACTGTCTTGTAAACTTTTCCTTTGACCTTTGCTGACACCTTTTTGTCACAAATCACTCCTGAAACTTTTCTCCATCCACTCCATCCTGCCTGGACTCTCTTTTTCACCTCTTTACCACATTCCCCATTTTCCTGGACAGTGGACCCCAAGTACTTGAAGTCCTGCACCTTTGTGACCTCTGCTCCTTGTAGCCTCACTGTTCCACTGGCCTCCCTCTCATTCACACACATGTACTCTGTCTTACTACGGCTGACTTTCATTCCTCTTCTTTCAAGAGCATACCTCCACCTCTCCAAGTTCTCTTCCACCTGTTCCCTGTTCTCACCACAGATCACAATGTCATCTGCAAACATCATAGTCCATGGGGATTCCTGCCTGACCTCATCTGTTAGTCGGTCCATCACCAGAGCAAACAAGAAGGGGCTCAGAGCCGATCCTTGATGCAATCCCACCTCCACCTTGAAGCTATCTGTCACTCCTACAGCACATCTCACCACTGTCCTGCTGTCTTCATACATGTCCTGTACCAGTCTAACATACTTTTCTGCCACTCCAGATTTCCTCATGCAATACCACACCTCCTCTCTTGGCACCCTGTCATATGCTTTTTCTAAATCCACAAACACACAATGGAGTTCTTTCTGACCCTCTCTGTACTTCTCTATCAACATCCTCAAAGCAAAGATGGCATCTGTGGTGCTCTTTCTTGGCATGAAACCATACTGCTGCTCACAGATAGTCACCTCTTGTCTAAGCCTTCCTTCCACAACTCTCTCCCAGATCTTCATTGTGTGGCTCATCAACTTAATTCCCCTGTAGTTGCTACAACTCTGTACATCACCCTTGTTCTTAAAAATGGGAACCAGCACACTTCTTCTCCATTCTTCAGGCATTTTCTCACCCTCAAATATTCCATTAAATATTTGAGTCAAAAACCTCACTGCCACCTCTCCAAGACATTTCCAAACCTCCACTGGTATGTCATCAGGTCCTACTGCCTTCCCCTTCTTCATTCTTTTCAGAGCTTTCCAGACTTCACCCTCACTAATCTTTCCCACTTCCTGGTCCACAGTTTCTATGACCTCCACTCTTCTTTCTCTTTCATTCTCTTCATTCATTAGCTCCTCAAAGTAATCCTTCCATCTTCCCATCACACTCTCCTCACTTGTTAGAACATTCCCATTCCCATCTTTAATAAGCCTAACCTGTTGCACATCCTTTCCAGCCTGATCCCTCTGTCTTGCCAATCGGTACAAGTCCTTCTCGCCCTCTTTAGTGTCCAGTCTCCCATACAACTCATTGTACGCCCTCTGCTTTGCCTTAGCTACTTCCCTCTTTGCTCTATGTCCCATCTCCTTATATTCCTGTCTCCTCTCTTCAGTCCTCTCACTGTCATATTTCTTCTTGGCTAATCTCTTTCTTTGAATGGCGTCCTGCACTTCACTATTCCACCACCAGGTTTCCTTATCATCCATTCTCTGTCCAGATGACACACCAAGTACCTTCCTACCTGTCTCTCTAATTACTGTTGCTGTAGTAGCCCAGTCACTTGGAAGCTCTTTCTTACCACCCAGAGCCTTTAACAGCTCGTCTCTGAATTTCTCACAACATTCTTCCTTCTTTAGCTTCCACCATTTGGTCTTCTTCTCTGATTTTACTCTTTTTCTCTTCTTCGCAACAACAGTCATTCTACACACAACCATCCGATGCTGTCTGGCCACGCTCTCCCCTGCCACAACCTTACAGTCTCCAATCTTTTGTTTTTGATTTTGTACATCTACCTTGTGGTGTTTTGCTAGTTTTGATACTTTGCATTTCACTTTCTATTTCTCTCCTATGTTTTTTTTTCTCTGTTGTTTGTTGTTTAAGGAAATTCTACCATTGCTGTTCATCATTCTTTAGTTTGTAGCAGGTCACTTTTGTAAATGAGCCCTCAAGGCTCAATGAGATTTACCTGACTAAATAAAGGTTGAATTAATGAATGAAAAAATCTCCCTCAGGTTTCCTCTTCTACACAGAATGTAGTCGACCTGTGTACTCCTTCCTCCACTCTTATAGGTCACTCTATGTTCCTCCCTCTTTTGGAAATAGGTATTGACTATAGCCATTTCCATTCTCTTGGCAAAATCCACCACCATCTGTCCTTCCTGGTTTCTTTCCTTGACACCAAACCTACCCATCACTTCCTCATCCCCTCTGTTTCCTTCACCAACATGTCCATTCAGGTCTGCTCCAATCACCACTCTTTCCTCCCTGGGAATACTCTCTATCACTTCATCCAAATCTTTCCAAAATGTATCTTTCTCCTCCCCATCACATCCAACCTGTGGAGCATAACCACTGACTATGTTTAGCATCAGACCTTCTACTTCTACCTTCAGACACATCACCCTATCTGACACTCTCTTCACCTCTACTACATTCTTTGCCAACTCCTCCTTCAGGACCACCCCTACTCCATTTCTCTTTCTATCCACACCATGGTAAAACAGTTTGAACCCTGCTCCAATACTGCGAGCCTTGCTGCCCTTCCACTTGGTCTCTTGGACACATAAAACATCTACCTTTCTTCTCTGCATCATGTCAGCCAGCTCTCTACCTTTGCCTGTCATTGTCCCCACATTTAGAGTTGCAACCCTCAGTCCTACATTCTTCACTTTCCTCCTCTCCCTCTGTCTCCTGACACGTTTCCCTCCTCGGCGTCTTCGACTAACAGTAGTACAATTTCCGCCGGCACCCTGTTTGTCAACAGCACCGGTGGCGGACGTTGTTAACCCGGGCCTCGACCGATCCGGTATGGTTTCACTTTGATGAACTCGCATTATGGTTTTGGCAAGTGTTTTACATCGGATGCCATTCCTGACACAACCCTCACCATTTACCCGGGCTTGGGACCGGCACAAGAGATACACTGGCTTGTGCTCCCTAGTGGCTGGTTTGGCAACAGTTTGTAAAGTAAAGCCATATAATTACACTCTGGCAGTAGAAAAAATTTCTACAGAGTGGTTTCTGAGCTATTTATAACGTAAACAGAAATAAAACCAAAGCTAACAGAGACGAGTCCATCTCTCAAAACACGAATAAAAAATCAAATTTTATCTCAAATGTTTCATCCAGGGCAACAGTTTGTAAAGTAAAGCCATATAATTACACTTTGGCAGCAGAAAAAATATCCACAGAGTGGTTTCTGAGCTATTTATAACGTACCGTAGGTATCTGTTTACGGAAGCTAACCACTAATAAAATTTTTTTTTTTTTTATCTCAAACATCTCATAAAGCTACTCACTTGTAAATGTCCATACAGTGATTATATTCTGTAAGTTTCAGAAAAATCTGCCAAGTGGTTCTTGACTTATCTTGCAAACAAACAGCTAACAAACACAGAGCCAACAGAAGTTACCTCCAGACCAGGAGGCCGGGCAGTGACAGAGTCAGTCTGAGCAGAGGAGGCTTTTTTTCGCACACATGAGCTGGAAACGGTCGGTGGACTCTCTGGAAGTGTCCCCCTAGTGGACTAAAGTGGTCCGGCAGCCTTGTCTGCCAAAATGAAAAACGGTCACATCTGAGCCAAAAATTGGTCTAAAAATTTGGGAAACAATCCACATATAGGTCTCACCTGACTATAGGTCGCAGGCCATGAAAAAATGATAAAAAGCCACGACCTATAGTTTGGAAAATACGGTATTGCTTGTTAGCTTGTAAAAGTCCTAATAAAAGCAAAACTAAAATAATACTGATTATAATCCAGAGCAATCCCATAATAATGTGTTTCTCTTCAAAGGGAACTCAGAAAGCGGGATTTAAAAATCAACTTGAATGTTATATGTCAAAATACACAAGAAATGTCCCTTATAGCTAACAGTCTCTTGAGGTATAATCTTGCTTGTGTTTTTATAATTTACGATTTTGTACAGTGCTCTGAGATGGATTTTGTTAATTGATGCTATAAAATAAAATGTACAAATAAACAAATAAATAAAAAATACCTTGCAAGTATGTATGAACATCAGCCAAATAAAAATACATCCAACCATTCATTATCTTTACCCGCTTCTTCCTTTTTGGGCTGTGGGGGTCACTGGTGCTCATGTCCGGCTATCACTGTGCAAGGGGCGGGGTGCACCCTGGATGGGTTGAAAGTCCATCACAAGGCCAAATAATAATAATTTTCAGCAAAAACATTTTGTAAACCGAGTAATTAACGACATAAAAATAAACTCAGTGTTAAAGCTAAAAGAAGCAGAATAATAGCTAAAAGCTAAACATGTGAACATGCTAAAAATAGGTAAAAGTAGCAGAAGGCTAGCTAAAAGTATCAAAAGGTGGAATGACAGTAAAAGTAGCAAAATTGGAGCTAAAAGTTAAATTTAACAAGAAGTCAACTGATAGCTTAAAGTAGCAAAAGATATCTAATACTAGCAAAAAGGTAGCTAAAAGCTAAAAGCATGACAAGACTAGCTTGAAGCTTATGGAAGAAATACATGTGCTAGAAGCTAAAATGTATTTATTTATTTATAAAATGTGATCTTTTTTTATTTATTTTTATTTTATTTTATTTTTTTACAAAAAACACAATACAAAACAATCCCATAAATGATAATGTACAAAATATAAAAAAAAATGAAAGGTAGCAGAAATAAGAAAAAAATCGTATTATATCTGCCCCTTTTTTCAAACAATTAGTTCAATCAATAATAATATTCAGTAACAGAACAAAATGAATAACTCTTTCTAATTTTCTAACTGATACAATACGCATTACGCTAATTCGTTTTTTTTTAACAATTTAGTTTTGATCATTTTCTTAAATGTACACATTGACTTGGCCTTTTTAACTTCATTCTCCAAACCATTCCATAATCCAATTCCCTGGATTGAGGTAGAACGTCCCTTCAAACTGATTTTTGGTTTTACAAATATCTCTGTCCCCTTAAGATAATAACAACTTTGTCTTTTAACAAAATGCATTTGGATATTTAAAGGTAATGCATTATTCTGAGCCCTATACATAACTGAAAACATTATAATCTACCAAATCATGGAACTTCAATAATTTCAGTTGATAAAATAATGTGCTTGATGGGTAACACTAATGCTTTCTGGTGATAATTCTTACAGCTCTTTTCTGTAAAATAAAAAAATAGGCTTTGTAATTGTTTTACAGGCTTTCCCCCAAACATCAATACAATAAATTAAGTGTGGAACAATGATTGTGTTATACAACAAATACAGAGCTTCATCATTCAATAAGTCTCTGACTTTGTACAGTACTGCAATAAATTTAGCTATTTTTATTCTTACAGAATTTACGTGTGGTTTCCATGTCAGTTTGTCATCAATGATAACACTCAAAAACGTCACCTCACTCACAACAAATCTCCACACCCTCAATTTTAAATAGAACATCAACAGTTTTATTTTTATTACTGAATATCATGTAATTAGTTTTATCTAGATTTAATGATAATTTATCGAGTTTAAACCAAGTTTGTATGTTTACAAATTTGTGAAAGACTAGCTAAAAAATAGCAGAAAAGTGTCTAAAAGTAGTAAAAGATTACTAAAAGCTAAAAGGAGCTAAAGCCCAGCTCAAAATAACAAGGTTAGCTAGAAGAAGACAACAAGCCGGGCCTTATTGACAAGCTGTCAGTAAGACATCCATCCATCCATCCATCCATCCATCCATCCATCCATCCATCCATCCATCTGTCCATCATCTTTAACCCGCTTCTTCTTTTTTGGGTCACAGGGGTCCCATATCCAGCCATCACTGTGCAAGAGGAGGGGCCTTGACAGGTCTCCCGTACTTGCATTTCAGAATTGCATAACATGTATCTTTTAAAAAGAAGAAGAAAGAAACGACTAAACTCTTTGTTTGATTTAGTTTTGCAAAGAGAATCTTTAAGACTGTAATAATTTATTTATTTATTTTATTCTTAAAAAATGCTGAAATGTTAGGCTCTTCACGTTTTACTTGAAATTATTTGAGAGCAAATGTACAAAACCTCCAGAATGTGTTTGTGCCTTCATGAGTCATCTGCAGCTCTGAACATTTATAAAACTTCACTCAGTCATTAGTTATTATATGTTGCTGGTCTCAGTGACATTAGACCCAAATCTATAGGAGTTAATCGAATGCCTGACCGTGCCGTGAGACTTATGTTTGTTACAAAATCAGCTTTTGTATACACTCGAAACCTACATGTTTTCAA
>JBBPBX010000019.1:177530-193443 GCA_038048925.1 Garcialebias charrua | reverse complement strand
TGGCGGGGAACAAACCTGTTTTTGCTCCATGCGTGCTTGGTACGAGGTTGGCCCGATGGGGGTCTCTGCCGGGGCTCTTCCTCGCATGCTGGCCGCTTCTGCGGTGGGGCATGCGTTGCCGAGTGGTGTCGAGACTGCGCAGGTCTGCTTCCAGCAGACTCCCTTGGGGGGACGAAGCTTCTCCGGGGAATGCCCACCATGTGAGTTTCCGCCTGCCTGCGTCTTTGGTCCAGCTTGGTCTGAATTCGCTCCAAAGCTTTACCAAATAATCCTGTCGGCTCTATCGAGTGGTGGAGAAAAGGCACCTTTTGTCCCTCAGGGAGATCCGGTAAAGTCATCCACAGGTGGCGAATCGCTATGACCACTTCCGCCATGCCCCTGCCTTGTCCAACAGCAGTTTTCCCCATCATACGGAGCACAAAGTCTGTTGCTCTGCGGGCTTCGTCCAGCAAGTCGGCGGCCGCCTGCTTGTCCGTTGTTACCTGGAGCTGTTGTAGTTTTTCAGCCAGGTAAGCCTGCATTAACGCGGACGCGTTCATGGTGCGCGCCGCGAGTCCCTGAGCCCTGTAGCACTTCTCGAGTAGAGACGCTGAAGCTCGACAAGCCTTGCTGGGGAGAGTTGGTTTTGTTCCAGATGACTTTGGAGCCAGGTGAGACGCTAGTGTGTCCTCAATCTGAGGCACGTTAGCTATTCCCACCTCATCCATCCCATCTACGTCGAGGAACTGTGAGAGGGGAAGGAGCATGGGGGCTCTTGGTTGAGTCCAGGTGCGAGTTAGTTCTGTGAGGAAGTCCGGGAACACGGGCATCCTTTGCCTCGTGGCGGCCTGCTACTTCGAGTAAAAATAGTTTCCTACCAGCCTCGTGACCTGTTGGCGAGGCGGAGGCTCGGGCCATGGGATGTGCAACGCGTCCGCTGCTTTGTGGCACAAGTCGAACAGAGTAGGGATGGAAAAGTCGGTTTCTGGGAGCATAGGTACCGGGGTCTGGAAGAGATCTTCACCCTGATCCTCCAGTTCCAAGTCTGTTTACTCCGTTGAAAATTCGCCCGAGGCTGAAATTGAGATCTCGTCCTCGTTCATCATGCCTCGGGTGTCGAACTAGACTGTTGGGTCCATCATAGGAGCCAGCACGTCAGGGCTGTTGCCCCATTCGACTCGTGTGCTGTCATGTAGAGCCATGTTCTCTAGCTCCGGCGTGGGAGTGAGGGGCTCCGTGGTGTCCGCGTCCGTTGGTGTCGCTGAATTGCCCATGGCTTTGGCGACGAGGTCAACCCGATGCCGCAGCACCGCATCCAGCATGAGGCTGCAGTGTGGGCAAAAGTCGGGCGCATCCAGTGCTGTTTATGCGTGAAGCATTCCCAGGCAGACTAGACAGGCCTCGTGGGTGTCCGTTGCTGCTAGGGAGAAACCGCATCCACTGGGACAGGCGCGTGAAGATGGACTCGCCATCCCGCTGGTTTTCCTTGGAAGTCTCGCCTTTCGCTTTCCTTTCTCCGGAGTCATGTCCGAGATAAGGCGAGCGAGTCCTTCCAGAATCTTTTTTTTTCTTTTTCCTTGAATTGTCTCCTCCGTCTCATCGCTTTCGCTGGCTAGCTCGCTAGCTCGCTAGCAGTTAGCGAAATAGCTTTTTTCTTGGCGTAGTTCTGTGGCATAGTTAGCGCCGCCGAGCGAAGCAACCTGTAGAGAGAGGAGAAGAAAATACTTTGGGGTTAAGAGAAATGTGCCGGACTAGCTTTCGCTAGTCCAGCAATACGCAGGAATAATTCTCTGTGCGCTCTGTGCAGGGAGCAAGCTCACCTCAAGTTGAGCGATGAAGCAACAGAGAAGTCCCGCGAAGAGGTAGTTCAGGTTTAGCGAGGTGAAGGGCAAAAAAGAGAAAGATGGAGGGGCGTCAGCCGCTTAAGTACCCAGAGGGCGGGGCCTCTGGCGCGGCGGTGACGCCCTAGCCGTAAAGGCGTGAGTATATTCCTTCAGGTAATCGCGCGGGGCGCAATTCCCATAGCAAGTATGTTGCACCAAGAGACCAGACTGAAAGGGAACTGTTTCTGGTTTGATTTTCAAGATAAAAGATTCCTTTGAAGGAATTTCACTAAATTGAAGCTTTTTACAGCTTGAAGTGAATTTATAACTGGCGTGTTATAAATCCTTAACTGATGACATAGACCGTTGGCTCATGGTCAGACGTCCCAGCTGCTTTGGGGAACTTCATGGTTTGAGTTCCTCAGCCGACTTCAGGCTCAGACAGGAAGTGGAACCTTAAGAGAGGAGGGTTGACCCAGTCAAATCCATCCCGCTCTTTGGTTGTTTCCCAGAGAACGGGAGTGATTTTTTAGTACGTCATAAGATTAGCAGGTGTGAACAAACAGAGAATCTGTTTTGAGAATAGAGGGATTTGTTTTCAGAGAAAGGAGACAGAACGACAAGTTTAGTCTAAAGATGTGATCATAGTGTCTCTTTAGCAATTTAAAACAAAGTCTGGAAGATCATTCTGACATGTTCTCGCACTTGTGCATAGAAAACATATACCAGCTTAGTAAGATCATTCACAATCTGAAGAATAACACTGCTCATATGAATAACCAATAATCGTAAAAATGACAAGAGATAATATGTTAATTAATTCTGAATTAAAAGGAAGTCTCTTCTGATTGATTTGTGCCCTTTGATTCAAAATAAAAATAACAAAACAGTGTCCACTACTCTCCTTGAGAGCTTCAGGAAAAGTGTACCATGAGTTTCAGAGAAAAATGTATCACGATCAACATTTTGAATTAAAGAGAGTCTTTGATTTATCTGACATCAAAATGCTCTGATGCTCTTACAAATAACAGTTATTCATTTGATGCCATTTGAATTAACAAAAATTAAAAGAAGTCTCTGGATGACTTAATTTGTAATGTTTGATTCAAATTAAAAGTAATAAAAGTATTACTGTCCCTTCAGGAGTAACTCCCAAAAAGGTCATTACTGAGAGCGATCAGAGAAGTGTTTCAAAGGTCATGGTTGTATCACTACAACTGTAACACAAAACCATCACAATGATTAAGATCACCATCAAAATATTCTGAAGGTCTCACGTCAGGTTCTCGGGGAGTCTAGAGAGACTGAACTGGAACTTGAGGAGGAAGTTGGAGTCTTGGATGAACAATTGGGCTGAGGAGTCTGGGATGGAGGAAGTAGTAAGGTCAGCTTCGGGTCAGTGGAGAACACCATGCTGCCAAGCTCCTCCAAGACTGTAGAGGTCTGCTGCTGAGAGAGCATTTGGTGAAGGGTGGATTCATGATTATCTCTCAGGAAAACAGGAGCTAAGAGGACACAGAGGGAAGATTGGTAAATAAGATTTCAGTTTTCAAAAAGCACAGGAAGGCTGTCACTGTACCTACTGGTATGTAATGTTCCGGCATCGGAAGGAACACTGGATCATCCTTATACACCCCTGGAGCTCAGGATTGTCCTCAGTTGCTGCTCATTGGTGCTGATCTGCTACAAGGGTGGATCTGCAAGGCAAGAAACTCTGGAATCCCACAACACGTCAGCCTTTGTTTCATTAAATAAAGGTTGATAATAATTTCTAAAATGAAACTATTGAAGTTCTATGATCTGGTGGAATATAATAGTCTTTTATTAATGTATAAAGCACAGAATCAAACACTACCTCTGAATATTCAAAAACATTTTGTAAAGAGGGAAAGCAGTTATAACCTTAAGGGAACTGATATTTTTGTTAAACCACGTTATAGAACAAGTTTTAGGAGTAGGTCTACTTTAATACAGGGCATAGGTCTGTGGAATGGTTTGGATGATAATGTCAAAAAGGCTAAGTCTGTGTTTATATTTAAGAGAATGATTAAGAGTGAACTTTTGAAAAAATATACATAAATTGTGAAAATTACAAGTACCATATACGTATTTGTAAATTGTAATAAGTTACATAATTGGTTCATGGATAATTATTGTTTAAAATTGATTGTTTGAATTGATTTTGTTTAAAAAGAGGCAGATATAAGATTTTTTTCTTCTTCTGCTTCCTTTCATTTTAAATTTGTTTTTGTTTTTTTTGTTTTCTTCTTAATATGGTTTTGTAAATATATTTTTTGTGTCTTAAATTTGAAATGAACAAATAAATAATATTCATTCATTCATTCAAGTTTATTTGAACAAGGACAGCACAATAAACAATGTTACATGTTAAAAACGAAGCAACCGTTGTCTTGTACACAGGATTTCTAGCCACAGGCTAATTTGCAAACCCAGTCCTTGGTTGGACTTTTATATAAAAACAGCTAAAATAAATAATAATAATAATAATAATAATAATAATAATAATAATAATAATAATAATAATAATAATAATAATAATAATCTTTTGGAGCTCCTTATGTTGGTCTGAATTCCCAAGTCCAAACCTCGTACAACTATATCAACTTCTAGTTGAGTTGTGACAAATGAACAGGAGTCTATAAACCCAATACAGTATATATGTAAGCAACACAAATAATGTTTATTGAATTAAATAATGCGTTTAAATATTGGCTGAAGATTTATTAACAAAGGTAATGTGTGCAAAAGTGTTCACAAATTGTAACCATCTTTTAAGTTCTGGGAACATTTAAAATATGAAAACATAAAACAATGTTTCAAAAATATGAAACAAGTCTTGGCAGAATACGTTAATGAGAACAAAAAATGCATATAAAAATAATTAAAAATTAATTAGTTAATTAAAAGCTATGTTATAGATTTGTGTGCATTTTTGTAATTGTCCATTTAATGACTGAGAATAAAACTGCTTTGAACTCGCAAAATAATTAAAATATTTAAGAACTTTTCTCATGAATTTTTATTTTCTGAAGCAGAATTTTTCACTTGTCTTTGAATTTTCCACAGAGAAGCAAAGCTTACACAGAATATTTGACTTCTACTACTCTCTCTTCCTGTTCAGGTTCAAAACAGCCCAAACCTTAGTTAAACATCCTTTGACCTAATCGTTATAATGTCAGCTACTTTGTCTTTGCTCACGTTTCCACCTGAAGAACAATCCAAGTCTCTCACCTCTTTTGTTAATTATTGGCAAACTCTGATCTGATCTAAGACGAGCCACATTTGGCCCCAGAGCCGTAGGTTGCAGACCCCTGGATTAAACTCTGGAGACCCCTCTACATTTTTTGACACTCGTATATTAACTTTTATGGAATTTGGCAAGGTTAGTCAGCCACAACATCAGATTTTTTTCCCCTTTTTAGTTCACATTTATTACCAGTTGGTGGCGGTAAAGCACCAAATTATTGCGTGCCGCCAACCGTCAATTAAACCGAAGAAGAAGAAAAACAAAGAAGACGAAGAAGAAGAAGAAGAAAGCGAGTAGCGAGAAAAGAAGAATTTTAAAAGCTAGAGGACTGAGCTGACGTGAGTAACTTGACCAAACAGGAAAAGTGTGACTCTAAAAAAACGGATCCAAATTAAAGTATTACCAAAATATATAATTCAGGTAAGTGCGTTAAATACATTTTGTTCAGTCGAGCCTTTGCTGACCCCCTGAACTGGTTTGGTTGTAGAGGGAAGCTAACGTCGCGACTTCAGCTAATCTTTGAAACGATCTGCTAGATTTTAGAGCTGTTAATTAAACTGTAGAAAACGTTAAATAACATTTTATACTCTGATCGTTTATCCCTTTTGTCAGCCATTTATGTTCTGAAACGCCACATGATCTCAACCTGTCAGTCTGCTGTTGGCAATGATTCACTTTTACTTCATTTTAAATAAATTACAGCTTAACAACTGTGTTTTATGGTTGTAAATGTAATGGTTTTAGGTTTGTCCAAGCTGAGTTGCTCTCATTTGTCTTTTTCAGTTTTCTGTTTTGTTTTTTCCAACTCCCTGATTGTGTATCTGGAAAGAACTCATTGAATGTACAAAGTCTTAAAAAAACATTATGAGGTGAAATCATTTGAATTGTTTTTGTTTGGCAACACTGCAATTTTTAGATATGAAGTTTTATATTTTACTTTTAAAAGTTGTTTAATTATTTTCCATAGTCTTACCTACAGACAGAGGGTAAAGGTGGGCTACACTTCAGAAATTCTTTTGTATTTAGATCACAACATTAACATTCAGATAATTACTGGTAATTGTCTTCTCTGGAAAGATTTGTGTTCAAACTTGGCAAAGGTCTTGGCGTCAGCAGTTATGTTTTTTTCTTTTACTAGTCCGGCTTTGTTACTTGTGGGGTGAGGTTCCTGTAATAGTAACAATACAGTTTGCTGCTTTGTACTTGTTATTTTTCTTCTGACAGTTACAAGCCTTATATGTATGTTTACATTATTTACAGGAAGTTGGTACCAGCAGTCCTTCCTTCTATTTTATCTTCGACTGGTGTTCCTATTTAGTTAGTCGATTCTTATAAATACTTGGAAATTTTGGTAGATTTGCATCTCTCTTTTAAAGCCTCATGTCGAAAACTTGGTAAAGAAATGAAAGTAAAACTGGGTTTCTTTTTAAAGCAGATCATCTCTAACTCTGAATGCTAAGAAACACCTTATTCATTCTATCTAAAAAAGTTAATTCTGGTCCTCTGGACATTAAAAAAAAAATTTTGTAGAAACGTTTCGTCTTTCCTCCGAAATACTTCTTCAGTCTGAGGTGCTGTATTCAGCTCAGTCTTATAAGTCTTATATCAGTCTTACATCGGGGAAACTAAACAGCCACTGGCCAAAAGGATGGCCTAGCACAGAAGATCAACATCATCAGGTCAGGACTCTGCGGTCTACACTCATCTCCAGGCCAGCGGTCACTCTTTCAGGGATGAAGATGTTCACATCCTTGATAGAGAGGAACGATGGTTTGAGAGAGGAGTAAAGGAGGCCATCTTTGTGAAAAGAAACCGTCCATCATTAAACAGAGGTGGAGGCCTCCGGGTTCAACTGTCCCCCTCTTACAATGCTGTTATTGCTAGTATCACTCAGCCCTCTATTTATAGAGCACTTTAAACACCTACAGGACTGATGGTCTTCCTTGATCATGTGAGCATCTAGTTTTGGCTGTGAGGAGGAAACTGGTTGATCCACTGTGAGAAGGTGCTATATATAAGACTGAGCTGAATACAGCACCTCAGGCTGAAGAAGTATTTAGGAGGAAAGACGAAACGTTTCTACAATTTTGTTTTTTGAATGTCCAGAGAACCAGAATGAACTTTTTTTTTTAGATTTTTCTACCTGGATTATTGAGCATGCATCAGGATACCTTGTTCATTCATTTAACTGGTATTTATACAGGTTAATCCCATTAAGCCTCTGGGATTCATTTACAAGAGAGACCTGAATTTTAACAGAGTGATGACAACGGTGAACAACGACAACAATAGACAATCATAAAGGACATGTACAACAAAAAAAAACAACAACAAAAAAACAAGTGAAAATAAAATGCTAATTAAAAGGATAATTAAAAGGAAGTGTAGGGGAAAAAACAGGTTGTAAGGTGGTATAGAAAACTAAAAACAGGAACATGTCTGAGTTGGTTTTTGCCAGGAACTTAACAGTGATTGTAGATTGTAGCTGATACTTTCCTCCCCTATATCGATTACGATGACATTATTTACATGAACGCTCCTGCACGCACCCTGCAGATGTTGGACGCTGTCTATCATGGTGCATTAAGATTCATAACTGGCTGTAACTACCGCACCCATCATTGTAACCCTGTATTCACTGGTTAACTGGTCATCATTAACTTCACACAGACTCTCTCACTGATATATTTTCATCTTTAAATCACTTCTTGGGTCTGTTGCCTTCATACATCTCCTCCTACATGTCACTTTGTCATTGCAGCTACAGCGTGCGCTCTCAGGATATAATTACCTGCAGTGTCCCCTCAGTGCAGACTGAACTTGGCCAAAGGGCCTTCTCCTACTCCGCTCGTAACCTGGAATATCTAACAAAAAGATCTGAAGTTGTCAACTTTGAAAAGGGATTTCAAACTGCTAAGTTTATGGCAAAAACTAACGCAGGCATGTTCCTGTTTTTTACATCGCTTTATAATGTAGCTGTTTTCGTTTTTATTACATTTCTACAGTATTTACTTTTCATTTTATTATGATTGCCTATTGTTATCTGTGCCTCATCTGTGTTATTTGTTTAAAACGGGTGTCTCTTGTAAATAAGTTCTCGAGGCTCAGGTGAACATCCGTGTATAGTTTCTGCCTCACCACAGTTGAGTTGCATCGCTCTAACAATGACTTCTCTCTTCTTTTTTCCATTTAGCACTTGTTGCCAGCATGTTGTCAGAGGGAGGCTCTTTCATGAAGGGAATGATCATGGGAGGCGTCTTCTGCTTGGTGGTGTCACTCCTGAACAGTTATAGTCCCATCACTGAGTCCAGGACAGACGACCACCATCATCATCACGTCAAGGCGGCAAGTAAAGACGAGCTCAAGCATTTCTCTGGCAGCCAGTTGAAGGAGCTGGAAAACCAAGTCCAGGTCTACTGCGTTATCATGGTCGAGCCCAAAGTCCTGGTTTACTGGGCGACTGCTTTGGACACCTGGAGCAAACACTGCGACAAGTCTGTGTTTTACACCTCGGAGGCCTCCAAGGCGCTCGACGCAATAGACATGAATGAAAAGGACGACTGGACAAGGCTGCGTAAAGCTCTGAAGCATGCGTACGAGAACGCTGGGGACATGCGCTGGTTCTTTGTGGCACAACCCACCACATTTGCCATTATCGAGAACCTCAAGTATCTTGTGCTCACAAAAGATCCAGACGAACCGTTCTACCTGGGCAAAGCTTTGAAGTCGGGGGAGCTCGAGTATGTAGCGTACGATAGTGGTATCGTTCTGAGTTACGAGGCTCTGAAAAGGCTGGTGGCCGTGTTCCAGGATGAAGAGAAATGTCCAGAGAGAGGACGTGCCTTGTGGAAGCTGAGCGATGACAAGCAGCTGGCTGTGTGTCTCAAATATACAGGGGTGTTTGCAGAGAACGGAGAAGACGCGCACGGAAAGAGCCTGTTCAACAGCAACAGCGTGGACTCCTTGATAAAGGACAGCATGAACAACAACCCAAACAACGTGGTTGAGGGCTGCTGCTCTGACTTGGCGGTCACATTCGGTGGGTTGTCCCCAAATCAGATGCAGGTCATGATGTTTGGAGTTTACCGACTACGACCGTACGGGCACGATTTTCACGACTTTTTAACATTTTACCCCCCCAGAGGTTCAGACAATGACTAGTTCCATTCATTCAAACTGGATGCGTGTTTTTAAAAGTGTTTGCTTCTATGATGGCAAACCTAATTTGGGGGGGACGAATGTTTCTTACGTTGTGTGTAAAACTGAATCGTGAGTGGGGGGCGAATGCTTTGACGTATATTTGTACATTTTGCACTTGACAAGCTTGGCACTTGATCCCTTTGTGCTGTTTGTAACCAGTTGATGGGTAAACCATTCGAGCTGGGAGATGTGTAACACTAGTGACACGAGAATGCATTATTATTATTACTGAAGTTCTTCTGTATATTCTCAATAGCTTTTTGTGATCTTAAAGCCATGAAAAGTTAATATTTTAATGTGTGGACAATTCTATAACTTAAATGCCTGATTGAAGGATTATAATGAAGCAACTTTACTCATTGTGGAGTCAGACGACAGTCCAGCTCTGACAGCTTTTCTTATGCATCTCCTTTAATTCATTCAGGAAAAACTGCACTTACACGTCTTGTTTGCTCATTGTCAAAGCTAACGTACACAGTCAAAACTATTTCAGTGGGCGTGAATCTTTATTTTATTTTTTACAAATACAGTACATGGCCATCAATGGGACCTAATTTTGGACAAGTGATCGTTTTTAAACTTGATCTTTAGTTGTGTAAAATATTCAACCCGTTATGAATCAGAGTAAAATGGCCGCTCGTGCTGAACATTTTATATGTAGAATTGTAGTTTTCATGTCCAAATAGGATCTTATTTTCATAAAATCAAAAAAACAAGGACCCCCCCAGGATGAGTTGGGGGGTGTCACTGGGGAGAAGGATGTGTTTTGTTTCCCTCCTGGACTTGTTGCCTCCACAACCAGATCACAAATGAGATGTAAAATATAGCTGGATGGACAAAGTTAAAAATATCCGAGGCTTTCTGAACAAGATGTGTTTACAGGAGAGGAGTGCAACAACATCATCAAAAAGACACATTTACTTATTAGTCTGTTAAATCAAATGGGGAGAATTGATGTATAAATTTCACAATTGTTAGTTTCATCAGATGTTTGTTTTGTAGCAAGTGAATAAAGAGTGATCGTGATTACAGTATTTCAAGTACAATCTTTTTTTTTTTTTTTGACGAGGTTAGGAATCATTGCTACTACGGTAGCTCTATATTTAATAAAGGCATTTAAATGTTCAATCAAGCATTTATCAGTCAGATAACAAAAGCTTAACAATCATGGCATGTGACATTTAGGAGTTAAAATACTGTTAGTGCTGTGTGATTTGGAAACAATTATGTTTTTGTTAAAACAATGCAAATCACATCTCCAGAAAAATCACCTCACTGGCCTAAAGTGGATCATATGTTCCAAACAAGATTGTTTCATTCTAGTTTTCATTTTGTAATATCTTCAAAGTAAAACTATAATATATTGCAGTTCTTCTGTTCTTGTGCTTTGTGATTAAAAAAAATATTTTTACAAAATGTCAACAATTATCTGTACGTCTGAAACTACGGACACCTCAAACTTAAAAAACCCAACAAGAAATTTTTAGTCAAAGAATTGATTTAGTGCTAGAAGAGTTTGGTAAAGTTGTGATATGATTTTAGTTTTAGAAAAATCTTGGGAAAATAGCTTTTGAATGTTTTGAACATAACTGGTCAATAAAACATAAATACTGTATAGGGGTATGCTCTACTGAAATGCAGAGTAAACAGCTGTTCCATCCTGGCACTCCCCACAGTTGTTAATATGCTTACACCCTGTTCCAGAGAAACCCACACAGTGTTGCATCCTTTAGCAAATTCAAAACCACCAGAGCCAGGGAAACTGCTAAGATTTCCTTTACTCCATATGCTCAAATTGAGGATTGCTACCAAGCAGTAATTTCTGGTCAGACCTGATACAAAAATGTGAAGCGAGTTTCTGATTTAAAGCAAAACTTTTTTTTATTTGTGCATGGTGTGGGTTGCCTCCAGCAGTTACACGGCTTGATTTATAGGTGTCAACAGTTGACGGGCACTTCATGCCTCAGCACAAAGAGCGCCACACGTTATCTTGAATGGTTTGGGGATGGTCGTTGCAAATGTGATCATTTATACGTCTTCATGTGCCACAAGCCATCGTTCAGATAGTGGACATTCTCGATCCCGATCCCCTTGTTGACTTTTCCTCTGTTTGCAAAACAAAGACAGAATAAGATCGAACGATAGAAGAAAAAGAAAAGGTTGAGGGATTAGCTTCAGATGTTTAAATCTTACATGTTTTCTGCTGACATCTTCATTACACCAACACAGAGTGCATGCTGCTTTCCCTCTGCCATGATGGCCTGCGCACACTTATCAAGGGCAAACGCACTGGACTTTGTATTAAAACGTGAAAGCAAAATAATTTTTTTTAACTGAAAGCTTGTGGGAAATGTAAATTTAAAACATGGAAATTTATAACTTTATCATGTGAGCCATTTGAAAGTGCATAAAAGGATACAACCACTGTGTCAGGACCCGCAGGGTAGAGTTTGGCACCTGGTGAAGTCAGCCCAGGGCACATGATGTTTGCGCCACTCAAAACAAATTTAATGGCGCCTTTGTCTACTTGCTGGTGAGGGAGGATGAAAGGATCTAGAACCACAAAGTAAATGAAACCTGAGGGACTTCAACTACAAATGAAATGTGTATTAAAGACCTCTTACATTTATGTAGCAGTCTGAGGGTTGGGTAGAACGGTCCATCTCTCTGTCTGAAGAAAAGGAGTTCTCCATTCACAGTCAGGATTTCAATGTGTTCATGGCTGAAATACATAGACAAATTAAACTGAAAAACACGTCTACACTGAAACGATGAGGAAAATAAAGCAGCCATACCATCTCACTATTTTGACAGGGTCCTTTTTGGGCAGTATTTGGTTGAGCCATGGCTCGATGTCGGGAAACTGTTCCAACATCTGATTTTTGATGCCTTTGATGACAGACGTTTTCAGTTGGATGCAGTTCGACACGTTTTCCTTCTCATCAAATCTAAAAGAAAAATGACAAGTGACTCACGAAATGCTCTGGAATCTAGTTGAACTGGAACGTAAAAAAACCAGCAGAGCATACAGTCTGACACTTTGTACATCTTAGTGTATATCCTTATTTAATGTTTCTTTTTACACTTTATATTTTGGCTATTGTTGGATGTAACTAGGACCCTGTTTACCGGTACATAATTTTGTTCTACCTCGTGTACCACATGAGGTGAAATGACAATAAACCTACTTGAATTTGAACTCTCCAGTGCTTTTTTTAAATTTTTAACAAATACAGTATGTAGTTATTTTAGGGTTGGGTTTTATTCTTCAGTAAATAAACAGTTACTGTTATTTCACTTTAAGTATTTTATTTAATGAAAAATAAAATGAGTAGCAGTGGTTAGAGCTGTCGACTCTCAGAGGAAATGTTGCAGGATCATCTCCCCATCTGGGTTGCATGTTCTCCTTGTACACGTTTTTTTTTTCTGGTATCTGATTTCCTCCCACAGACTTAAAACATTAAAGGTGTATCCAAAATTTTTTGAATATTGTGAAAAAGCTTGAAATTTTTTTGTCAATCACTTGAGAAAGTGAAACTTGGATATTGTACAGCACTTTGGTTGGCCTAGTTGCTGTTTGAAGTGCTCTATAAATAAATTGGTATAATAATAATAATCATTTTTATTTAAAAGCGCCTTTCAGGACACCCAAGGACACTTCACAGCAAGAAACATATCACAGAGATTGTGTAAAAACAAACAACAAGCACAGTGGCAGGAATAAATTGAAATATAAAATAAATAAAGAATATAAAATACAAAAGAATATAAAATACATTTAGTAAAGTTAAAGCTGCACTATGTAACTTTGTAATGCAGTCTGTAACTTTTCTAACAATATATTTTTAACATATTTCTTCACTCTGTCACTATCTACTGACAGACTGATGTTAGACAAAGTAATCTCTGAAAAAAACTATAGTCCCCTTGCTTCTCTATCAGCATTTATAAAAACACTAAAAACACAGAGTGACCCGTCCTTAACCAGCCAATAAAAACAGAGTTTGTAACCAGCCAATAAAAACAGAGCTTGAATTTGAATCAGCCAATAAAAACAGAGCTTGAATTTGAATTTCAGCAGAGCCTCCCCCTCAGAGCCATATATGGCTCTGAGGGGGAGGGATCAGAATGCTTTGCCTGTTGAAAATTTTTCTAAGTTCTGCACTCTACAGAAAGTTACACATAGCACCTTTAAGTATAAGCGAGTCTAAAGAGATGTGTTTTCAGAGCAGTCTTGAATAGAGAAAGGGAGGTGGTGTTTCGTAGGTCTGGCGGTAGAGAGTTCCAGAGGTGAGGGGCAGAGCAGGTGAAGGCCCTGCTCCCCATGGTGGAGAGGCGGGCAGAGCGTACATGGAGATGTAGCGAAGAGGAGGATCTGAGAGAGTGAGACGGGATGGAGATTTGTAGGTATGGTATTGTATATAGATTCCTTGCACAGAGCAAAATATTTCAAGTCTTCTTTTCTTGTAATTTTGATAATTATGGCTTACAAACAACAGAAAACCAAGATTCAGCATCACAATTAGAATATTTCAAATAGGTTCAGTATTGTAAACTCCTGGTGTCACACCCTAATCAGCGGATTAACTCATAGACATGAGCTACAAATGTCCATTCCTCCAGTCAAGCCACTCCTGAACCAGAGACAACGTCATAAGTGTTTTACCTGCTGAGGAGACAAAGAACTGGACTGTTACTCAGTGGTCTAACGTCCTCTTTTCAGATAAAAGTACATTTTGCATATTTGGAAATCAAGGTGACAAAGTCTGGAGGAAGAGTGGAGGTCCAGAACACACACATTGTTTGAGAAAGGGAAAATTACTTCTAATCACTACATTTAAACATACTGTATAACTAATGCACTGATCAAGTGAAAGGTAAATATTACTGAAGTTGGACCAGTTTTTTTTTCCTCCCCTTTGGGATTATTTTAAATAATCATGAGTGTTTTGATTAGACATTGTGATGCAAATTCATCTTACTGACTTAAGTTTATAGAATATTTTAAACTTTATTTTCATTATTATAACATGCTGTGTACAGACCACAGTCAGTGAGGATCCACAACTTCTCCTCCTCCACCATAACCCTCAGCACTGGCTCTCCTCAAGGATGTGTGTTGAGCCCTCTCCTGTTTACTCTGCTCACATATGACTGTACAGCTACCCATCCAGGCTGTCACAAGCCGTTTTCGCACTGCACAACCCTCAACGGCCTGCCCCGCCTTCTAACCCAGGTTTGTCATGTTCGCACTTGCCTTTTCCGCCCGGGGTCCGCCCTCGTTTTGGAACCCGCCAAGACGTGGTTCTGATCGGGCCGAGCTCCCGGGCCCAGTTTGACGTCATGTACTGCTCACATTTGATTCGTTGTTTGCAGCAGGGGCGGGACTCGTTCTAACAACAACCTCAGCGCGAGCTGAATTTCATTAAAATTTAACTACAGAAACCCCTAAAAAAATTGTTAGCTGAATTAGTTTTTCTGAGTTTAATTTTTGTTAATAACTGATTACAAATCAGCTTATGTTAGAACGTAAATAACACGAAGCGCGCACCCATACAGAGCATTTCCGCCTTTCAGCGCGAGCTGAATTTCATTAAAATATAACTAATATTCTCTAACTCTTGCCGTAGCCAGGATTTTAAAATATAACTAATATTCTCTAACTCCTGCGCGTAGCCTGGATGTTACGTGGGGCAAATCCTTTATAGTAAAAGTGGACTCCTAAAAAAACCAATACGACTCCGTGGCTGAGTGGTTAGCCCGTCCGCCTTCCACTCTAAATTTTATCTTGACTCAGGGAAGCGGGTTCGCTTCCCACCTGGTTCAAGTTATTTTACGTTTGTCTTTTATTGGAGAAAAGCAAAGGTGGGCGCCAGACCGCTAGGGAGCGCTAAAGCGCTAATCCGCTTATAGCGGACCTAAACAATTTGTCAGCATTACAGCGGATTGACTAACTTTTATAATTCATAAGCGGATTTGCGCTATTTTTATTTAAAATGCAGTACCGCTAATAACTAATTATCTATCAGTAAAAACGAAAAAACTTATTTACGAGCTCTTAAATCAACCGGACGACTGCTAACAGACCATATCCTGTCAGCGCCGGATGTGGTCCGTGACAAAAAAGCGTCCCCCTCAGTCTCTTGGCTAGAGAGAGCGCAGTTAGCAGCCAGTGTGTTACTCTGCAGCCTTATTGCTTGTTTTCGAAGAGTCAGACGAAGAGTTTTTAACATGGAGGGTGAACTTATGGATGTTTCTCAGCGGCCTACGCGACGCGTCAGCGCCTCATTTGCCCTCTTCAAAATGGCGGCGCCCACAGAAGCAAAGGACTTTCCAAGAAAACACGGTAAAAACAATTATTTCTTTGCTGAGAAAAAATATATTTCATAGCTGACGTTATAGCACAAGTTTTTCTGAGCTTGAGAGTTTCACGAAATGGTCAAATCTGCTGGATTTAAAAAAGTAGTTCGCCATTAGCACTGTTCAAAATGGCGTCCGCGACAGCCACAGAAGCTAAGGACTTTCCAAGAAAACACGGTAAAAACAATTATTTCTTTGCTGAGAAAAAATATATTTCATAGCTGACGTTATAGCACAAGTTTTTCTGAGCTTGAGAGTTTCACGAAATGGTCAAATCTGCTGG
>JBBPBX010000019.1:145827-170635 GCA_038048925.1 Garcialebias charrua | reverse complement strand
ATAAAGGTTGAATGAATGTTGGCAAAATTTCTAAAAAAAAAACAAAAACAAAAAAAAACTTTTTTTTCGTGACGTAAACGTTGCGTTGGCGCCATCTTGTGGAAAGTTTGGCCAAAGAGTGAAAAAAAAAACCGCTAGTGAAAAAGTACATTGTACAAAGTACTTCCGGTGGGGTCACCGACTAGCCGTTTCTGGTGAACTGTTTCTCGTCTAAACTAACGTTGTTTGGTTATAACGTGAACTCTTTCGTGTTGTGCTTTTGATTTTGTTTTAGTAAATAGTTGTTCTTAAACGACTGCTCTCACTAAACCACTTTACGACGGTTGTGCTTTTGATTTTGTTTTAGTAAATAGTTGTTCTTAAACGACTGCTCTCACTAAACCACTTTACGACGCGGTTTGTCGGGAGGGAGGTAAAAAAAAAAACAAGAGGAAGCAGTAGCCGACCATCTTTATTCTTCGGCCAGCAATAACAAGAAAGAGACGAAGCTAGACCCAAGTAGCCTCGAGTAGTTAGTAATTTATTCTGTTTTAAACTGGATTTTGTTTTTAAACTGGGTCAAAACCGACTTGTGTCAAGACAGACAAAAGCTCTCGGACAACGTTTGCCCCCCTGGCTGCTCCACGACAAAAAAAAAAGTCTGGAAGTTTCAGATCAAGAAGACTGGCTGTGAAGAATTAGTATTCCCGTTTTTTCATGTTTCCAACAGGTTTATCTTCCCCTAACCCCCCACCACCGCCAACCCAGGAGGCCAGAGCCGCGACCACCGATGTCAAAGCCGAGAGCGGAAACGTCACGTCTCCCAAGAAGAGGAAAATAAACGGCTCCGAGAGGGAAGACACCAGCGACGCGATCTCCTCGTCCCCCTCCAAAACCCTGAATTCCTCCTCGGGCTCTCCCAGCCTGCACATCCAGAAGAAGCTGAGGTTCGAGGACTCGCTGGACTTCATTGGACTGGATGTGAAAATGGCCGAGGAGGCTGCCTCCGCCGCCGCGTCGTGCTCCAACAACAAAAGCAAAGCCGTGTTTCTGGCCGGTGGCGTGGGGCACCACGCGAACGGACTCACCAAGACCGCAGGGTCCGCCACCTTCTCCAGCAGCAAGCCTGGAGCTGCCAAGAAACTAGTCATCAAGAACTTCAGAGGTACCCAACTGATGGTTGATGGGCATCCAGAAGCTGCAGGAAAACACACTGCAACATGCTTCTTGTTAAACCTACTACCAAATCTCTGCTACTTTATAAGTATTTAATTAGATTTAATAGTTCAGCTGTTTTGCATAATGTGTGAAGCTGTTTTTTATAGGAAGAGCTAACCCCCACTTTAAATTTCTAACAGAGTTATGACAAGATCAAGCATTTAGAGTACAAAAAAGTCTATTTTTTAAATGATTTTTTTTTTATACCATCAACTTTCAGTTTAAATAAGTTGACCAGGTTAATAATAATAATCATTTTATTTAAAAGCGCCTTTCAGGACACCCAAGGACACTTAACAAACAAACACAGTTCAAACATCAGCAGTAACAAATTGAAATATAAAATACAGTACATAAAGAATATAAAATACAAAATAATATAAAATACATTTATTAAAATAATGATAAGCCAGTCTAAAGAGATGTGTTTTCAGAGCAGTCTTGAACAGAGAAAGGTTCGAAGGTCTGGTGGTAGAGCGTTCCAGAGGTGAGGGGCAGAGCAGGTGAAGGCCCTGCTCCCCATGGTGGAGAGGCGGGTAGAGGGTTCATGGAGATGAGATCGTTGCTTTGTTGCACTTTGTAGCACTTTGAGATTTTTATTAATGAAAAGTGCATTATAAATGGAATTCATTATTATTATGTAGTGAAGAGGAGGATCTGAGAGAGCGTGATGGGATGGAGATTTGTAGGAGGTCAGATAGATAAGGAGGGGCAAGGTTGTGGATAGCTTTGAACGTGAGGAGTAGAATTTTGAAGATGATGCGTGATTTAACCGGGAGCCAGTGGAGCTGCTGCAGGACAGGAGTGATGTGGTTATAGTAGGAGGTTTGAGTGATGACACGGGCAGCTGAGTTCTGGACCATCTGTAACTTGTGGAGAGATTTGTTGGGGAGGCCGTAGAGAAGGGAGTTGCAGTAGTCAATACGGGAAGTCACAAGACTGTGCACCAGGATGGCTGTGGAGCGGGGTGTGAGAGAAGGACGGAGACGGTTAATATTACGGAGGTGGAAATAGGCAGACCGAGTAATATTGTTGATGTGTGAAGTGAAGGAAAGAGTGGTGTCGAGGATGACACCGAGGCTCTTGACCTGAGGGGAGGGGGATAGCAGAGAGTTGTTAAGGGGGACGAGAAGATGTTCTGATTTTGAAATAGCGTTTTTGGTACCAACAAGAATGATTTCTGTTTTGTTACCCTAAAACACTGCCGTGATGTTTTAGGCTAGCGTGCACTGATCAATTGGGGCTGATTTCCTTAATTTTGAGAGATTGGAGATCTGTCAATACTTACACAAGAAACTAGGGGTGCACCGATTGCAGTTTTTTGGCCGATCACCGATTTCTACAAAGTCTGACTTGCCGATTCCGATTTTGGCCATACCGATTTTGTTTTTATAAGCAACACAGATGTTGTAAGGTCGCAATGCGCCTTCAAATTTCAATCTTATTTTGTTGAAAAACAGACCCTTGAGCAATATTCTAGAAACAATACAAACTTGTTTTAAATAAATAAATAAATGTCACATTTTTGTCATCTGTGTATGTTTCCCATACAAGACGAAATTCGTCTCTGCATTTAACCCAACCACCACCAGGTGGTGCAGTGGGCAGCCATAGGAGGCACCCGGGGAGCTGGGGAAATAGGTGTGCACTCATAGACACCCCAAGGTGTGTAGTGGCCGGGGTTCGAACCTGGGTCCTTCGGGTCCCAAGTCGGGAGCCCTGCCTCTACACCATCTTGGCCCCACTGGTCACAAGGTAGTGCTCTGAAATATAAATGAAGTTTAGACAATTGTTAAAACAAAACAAAAATCTGTTTCTCATGCAAGCATTGGCCGATTTCCCAAAATTAAGGAAATCTGGGCCGATAAACCGGCCGGCCGATTTATTGGTGCACCCCTACAACAAACTGATTTTACATATTGTTTTGTTGTTACAGTTTTAACAATAATTGCCAAAACTTAATTTATATTTCTGAGAACTACCTCATGGCAATTTAAAACAAGTTTGTATTATTTCTAGGATATTGTTCAAGTGTATGGTTTTTCAATAAAATAAGATTGAAAATTGATGGTGCAATGTGACCTTATGACACCTGACAGTGTCACTAAACAAAATTGGAATTGGCATATCAGGCTTTTTAGAGATCGGTGATCGTCCAGAAAACTGCAATCGGTGCACCATTATTTTAGACTGGTTGTCGCTTGCAGTAAACAGTTTTGTCAAACCCAAAAGGCAAAAGTACAATTTTTTTTTGTAAATAAATCCTCCGTCAAGCCACAAACAAACTAAACAAATGCATTTTAGGGACCTTAGGCTTCATAATACCCACATGAAAGTCAGCATTGAGAATTACCTGTCTTTACTGGATCATTATCAAAGTTAGATCAATTTTTGTCTACTGATATTGGAAACTTTTTAAAAAGACATTTGTCTGCCTTGCCTGTGCATTTAAACACCAAGAAAGAAGGAGACAATGATCTAGCAATGTTACAAAAATAGTTCCCAAATTGGATTAAAACTCATTTTATTGGATGCAGCAAAAATGACAACAAATGTAATACCAATACAGTATTGTTAAAAATAGTTGTGAAATAAGGAAATTATGGCTATTTTAGAGGAATAAAAAACAGCAAATTCCTTCTATCCAATCAGATCATCCTGATCTTAGTGTTTGAATAAAACACTTTCGGGTCAACGGATCGTCATGAAAGTTGGTCAGAATGTATAAAGGAGCTTTTATTAAGTTCATACTTTCCGTTTAATGAATTGTATATGTTTGACATGTGTCCCTTTTTATTGCTGGAATCTGTCCCAGTCTTCAGGGGCTGTACCGTACCTAGAAGATGCAGCTTAATTTAGCTATAGTAGTTTTTATTTTGAAGTGAAAATGCGCTTCTGTGTGCTTTTTTAAGTGTACAAGTTGTTTTAAGGGTTGCAAAAATGTGTATTACATATATGCAATCAAAAAAAGCTCAGACTGAGGAAGTCTTTTGGATGAAAGATGAAACGTTTCTTATGTTTTGTTTTGTTTTTTGAATGTCCAGAGGACCAGACTTAGCTTTTTTTAGATTTTTCTACCTGGATTATTGAGCATGCATCAGGGTGTGTATATGCAAGTTAAGCAATTATTGTTATATTTTATTAAATGGAAAAAACACATATTTGCCAAAAATTAGAAATGGGGAATGTATATTGACTATAAGCTGCACTGATTTCTAAAGATCTGCATCAGCCATAGTCAAACACTAGCTTGAATAATCAAGCATCTTACAGATGAGTTATAAGACTGAAACAAGAGAGAAACAACCACGTGTTGATTTAATGTCAGTATTTCCCCCAGTTATACTTTAAAGAAAAGCAAACCGCTGATTTAAAATACCCCCGATGTTCAGTGTGTGTCATGTTTTTGCTTTTCTTCACAGAAAAGCCAAAGTTGCCTGAAAACTACACGCAGGAGACCTGGCAAAAGCTGAAAGAAGCCGTAGAGGCCATACAGAACAGCACTTCAATCAAGTACAATTTAGAAGAACTTTACCAGGTGTCACATCAGACCTTATGACCTCTGACAGGAAGCTGGCTTTGTGTATGGTTAAAAATAAATATTTATTTTGTCTGTCTCGGCAGGCCGTGGAAAACCTCTGCTCCCATAAGATATCTGCCAAACTCTACAAACAGCTCAGGGTCGTGTGTGAAGACCACATCAAGGCACAGATCGATCAGTTCAGAGAATATCCTTTACACTTTGAGTCACTAAACAACACAAACTGGAGGGTTCAGGCTTGCTCATGATTTTGAAGTAAAAAATCTTGTATTTTAGTGTCTTATTTTGGACCTTGACTTTGTTCTCACGGATGCCCTGGACAGCGTGCTTTTCCTGAAGAAAATCGACAAGTGCTGGCAAGATCACTGCAGACAAATGGTAAGTTCAGCCATTTAAAATACAGTGAAGGAAATAATTATTTGATCCCTTGCTGATTTTGTAAGTTTGCTCACTGACAAAGACATGAGCAGTCTGTAATTTTAAGGGGAAGTTCATTTTAACGGTGAGGGATAGAATATCAAAAATAAAATCCAGAAAATCACATTGTATAAATTATATAAATTTATTTGGATTTTGCAGAGAGAAATAAGTATTTGATCCCCTACCAACCAGTAAGAATTCTGGCTCCTACAGACCAGTTAGTTAGACGCTCCTAATCAACTTGTCACTTGTATTAAAGACAGCTGTATTAAATTGTCACCTGTATAAGACTCCTGTCCACAGACTCAATTATTCAGTCAGACTCTGTCTAACCTCTTCAACATGGGCAAGACCAAAGAGCTGTCAAAGGATGTTGGGGACAAGCTCATAGACCTGCACAAGGCTGGAATGGGCTACAAACCCATAAGGGTGAGAAGGAGACAGCTGTTGGTGCAATAGTAAGAAAATGGAGTAAATGCAAAATGACTGTCAAGTGACATTGATCTGGGGCTCCATGCGTAATCTCACCTCGTGGGCTATCCTTGATCAAGAGGAAGGTGAGAGATCAGTCTAGAACAGGGGTCTGCAACCTTTGGCTCAGGAGCCACATGCGGCTCTTTGGTCCCTCTGCAGCGGCTCTTTCAAGCTCTGACCAAAACTAACAAAACAGAATTTTATTAGTTGTTATAACAACTAAAAGGGCTAATTTGAGCAGTTTTCCTGTAATTTATTTAGCTAATATATGATTACCGGTACTAGAAACCTTACATGGGGTAAAACACACTCACTTTCACTTTTTGCTTCATTTCTTCAAAGTAGGCTGCATAATTTTTCTACAATTAAAAAATCACATAAGAATGCATAGTTTATTGTTTTAGTTTTTAGAAACTGGGCAAAAACTATATATTTTTTCCTTCTTTACATTAATTTCGACTTTTATTTTGTCTTAGAATATAAAAATATCAATAAATGTTAAAAGTCATTAGATATTTTTAGTTTGATAAAATCACCCAGAAAAGCACCCTCCAACAAACTTAAAGTGGTCCATGGGCCACCAGTTGAGAGAATTCCAGTTGTAGTAAGTATTGTGGCTCTGGACATGTTTAATTTGGTGAACAAAAGGGCAGAAATGGCTTTTGATCATAAAGTTGCAGACCCCTGGCCTAGAACTACACAGGGGGAACTTGTTAATGATCTCAAGGCAGCTGGGGCCACAGTCACCAAGAAAACCATTGGCAACACATTACGCCGTAATGGGTTAAAATCCTGCAGTGCTCCCAAGGTCCCCCTGCTCAAGAAGGCGCATGTGCAGGCACGTCTGAAGTTTGCCAGTGAACACCTGGATGATTCTGAGAGTGATTGGGAGAAGGTGCTGTGGTCAGATGAGACAAAAATTGAGCTCTTTGGCATTAACTCAACACGCTGTGTTTGGAGGAAGAGAAATGCTGACTATGACCCAAAGAACACAGTCCCCACTGTCAAGCATGGAGGTGGAAACATTACGTTTTGGGGGTATTTCTCTGCTAAGGGCACAGGACTACTTCACCGCATCAATGGGAGAATGGATGGAGCTATATACCGTAAAATCTTGAGTGATAACCTCCTTCTCTCTGTCAGGACATTGAAAATGGGTCGTGGCTGGGTCTTCCAGCATGACAATGACCCAAAACATGCAGCCAAGGCAACGAAGGAGTGTCTCAAAAAGAAGCACATTAAGGTCATGGAGTGGCCTAGCCAGTCTCCAGACCTTAATCCAATCGAAAACCTATGGAGGGAGCTGAAGCTCCGAGTTGTAAAGCAACAGCCTCAAAATCTTAATGATTTAGATGATCTGTAAAGAGGAGTGGACCAGAATTCCTCCTGACGTGTGCAAACCTCATCATTAACTACAAAAAACATCTGACTGCTGTGCTTACCAACAAGAGTTGTGCAACCAAGTATTAAGTCTTGTTTTCCAGAGGGATCAAATACTTGTTTCTCTCTGCAAAATGCAAATAAATTTATATAATTTATGCAATGTGGTTTTCTGGATTTTATTTTTGATATTCTGTCTCTCGCTGTTAAAATTAGCCTACCGTACATGTGCGTGTCAGTGGGCAAACTTACGAATTCAGCAAAGGATCAAATAATTATTTCCTTCAATATAACTACCGGTATTTATTAAGAAAAACAAATAATCAGCTTGGTTTTTATGTGTAAAGAGCCACTGCACTCGTTTAGTAGATTTAAGAAGTTGGGAATTATGTAGCCTGGTTAAAACCAGACCCTTGTCCTTCACTTCGCTTTGTACTAGGTACTACACCTAGTCCAAACCGAAGTGAAGGACAAGGGTCTGGTTTTAACCAGGCTAGGAATTATGATTATGTTAGCTGATTGTGGCCTAAATTAATCTCAAATATTAATTTTTAAAAAACTACAGTTTTGTTGGGAAATGTTACTGGAAATACATACCGGTAATTGTATTATTAATTGTGTTACTTGTAGTGGGGCATTTCGATAAGTGTGGGATTAATTTTAATTTTCTTAAATTATTTTTTTGTAGTTTGGTGGTGCTATAGTTTGGTTTATAATAATATAAAATATATCTTGATTTATCCTGATGCATGCTCAATAATCCAGGTAGAAGAATCTTAAAAGGTTAAGTCAGGTCCTCTGGATGGGTTCAAAAAAAAATTTGTAGAAACATTTAGTCTTTCATCTGAAAGACCTTCAGTTTGAGGAGCTGCAGACTTCCCTCTCCCCAGCCACTTGGAGCAGCTCCTCTGGGGGAATCCCAAGGCGTTCCCAGGCCAGCCGAGAAACATAGTCCCTCCAGCGTGTCCTGGGTCTTCCTCTGGGTCTCCTCCCGGTGGGACATGCCCGGAACACCTCACCAGGGAGGCGTCCAGGAGGCATCCTAACCAGATGCCCGAGCCACCTCAACTGGCTCCTCTCGATGTGGAGAAGCAGCGGCTCTACTCCGAGTCCCTCCCGGATGACTGAGCTTCTCACCCTATCTCTAAGGGAGAGTCCAGACACCCTGCGGAGAAAACTCATTTCAGCCGCTTGTATCCGAGATCTCGTTCTTTCGGTCATAACCCAGAGCTCATGACCATAGATGAGGGTAGGAACATAGATCGATCGGTAAATTGAGAGCTTTGCCTTTTGACTCAGCTCTCTCTTCACCACGACAGACCGGTACAGCGCCCGCTTCACTGCGGACGCTGCACCTATCCGCCTATCGATCTCACGCTCCAGTTTTCCCTCATTCGTGAACAAGACCCCGAGATACTTAAACTCCTCCACTTGGGGCAGGACCTCCTCCCCGACCTGGAGAAGGCATGCTACCCTTTTCCGGCTCAAGACCATGGCCTCGGATTTGGAGGAACTGATCCTCATCCCGGCCGCATCACATTCAGCTGCAAACCGCTCCAGCGAAAGCTGTAGATCACGAACTGATGAAGCCAATAGGACCACATCATCTGCAAAAAACAGAGAAGAGATTCTAAGGCCACCAAACCGGATCCTCTCAACACCTTGGCTGCGCCTAGAAATTCTGTCCATAAAAGTTATGAACAGAATCGGTGACAAAGGGCAACCTTGGCGGAGTCCAACTCTCACAGGAAACGAGCCCGACTTACTGCCAGCGATGCGGACCAAGCTCTGACACCGGTCGTACAGGGACCTAACAGCCCATATCAAAGGGCCTGGTACCCCATACTCCCGGAGTACCCCCCACAGAACCCCCCGAGGGACGCGGTCGAATGCCTTTTCCAAGTCCACAAAGCACATGTAAACTGGTTGGGCAAACTCCCACGCACCCTCCAGGACCCTGTTGAGGGTGTAGAGCTGGTCTAGTGTTCCACGACCAGGACGAAAACCACACTGCTCCTCCTGAATTCATTCATTCATTCATTCATTCAACCTTTATTTATACAGGCTAGCCTCGTTGAGTCACGGGGACTCATTTACAAGAGGGACCTGTCTCACTCACACCAAACAACCATCCACTCTCACACTCACACCTAGGGTCAATTTAGAGTCACCAATCAGCCTAACAAGCATGTTTTTTGGTCTGTGGGAGGAAACCGGAGTACCCGGAGGAAACCCACGCATGCACGGGGAGAACATGCAAACTCCACCCAGAAAGGCCCCGGACCGGGATTTGAACCGGCAACCTTCTCGCTGAGAGGCAGCAGCTCTACCAGTTGTGCCACCGTGCTGCCTCCTGAATCCGAGGTTCGACTATCCGACGGACCCTCCTCTCCAGAACCCCTGAATAGACCTTACCAGGGAGGCTTAAGAGTGTGATCCCCCTATAGTTGGAACACACCCTACGGTCCCCCTTTTTGAATAGGGGAACCACCACCCCAGTCTGCCAATCCAAGGGAACTGCCCCCGATGTCCACGCGATATTGCAGAGTCGCGTAAGCCAACACAACCCCACAACATCCAGAGCCCTAAGGAACTCAGGACGAATCTCATCCACCCCCGGAGCCTTGCCACCGCGGAGCTTTTTAACCACCTCGGCGACCTCAGCACCAGAGATTGGAGAGCCCGATCCAAAGTCCCCAGGCTCCGCTTCCTCAGTGGAAGACGTGCCAGTAGGATTGAGGAGGTCTTCGAAGTATTCCGCCCACCGACTCACAACATCCCGAGTTGAGGTCAACAGCACGCCATCCCCACCATAAATGGTGTTGGTCGCGTACCGCTTTCCCCCCCTGAGACGCCGGATGGTGGACCAGAATCGCCTCGAAGCCGTACGGAAGTCATTCTCCATGGCCTCTCCGAACTCCTCCCACGCCCGAGTTTTTGCCTCAGCAACCACCCGAGCCGCATGCCGCTTGGACTGCCGGTACCTATCTGCTGCTTCCGGGGTCCCACAGGCCAAAAAGGCCCAATAGGACTCCTTCTTCAGCTTGACAGCATCCCTCACCGCTGGCGTCCACCACCGGGTTCGAGGGTTGCCACCACGACAGGCACCAACAACCTTGCGGCCACAACTCTGATAAGCTGCCTCGACAATAGAGGCGCGGAACATGGCCCACTCGGGCTCAATGTCCCCCGCCTCCCTCGGAACGTGTTCAAAGCTCTCCCGGAGGTGGGAGTTAAAGCTCCGTCTTACGGGAGACTCTGCCAGACGTTCCCAGCAGACCCTCACAATACGTTTGGGTCTGCCAGGTCTGACCGGCATCCTCCCCCACCATCGGAGCCAACTCACCACCAGGTAGTGGTCAGTTGACAGCTCCGCCCCTCTCTTCACCCGAGTGTCCAGGACATGCGGCCGCAGATCAGATGAGACGACAACAAAGTCGATCATCGAACTGCGACCTAGGGTGTCCTGGTGCCAAGAGCACATATGGACACCCTTATGCCTGAACATGGTGTTCGTTATGGACAATCCATGACGAGCACAGAAGTCCAACAACAGAACACCGCTCGGGTTCAGATCAGGGGGGCCGTTCCTCCCAACCACACCCCTCCAGGTCTCACTGTCATTGCCCACGTGAGCGTTGAAGTCCCCCAGCAGAACAAGGGAGTCCCCAGGAGGCGCACCCTCCAATACCCCCTCCAAGGACTCCAAAAAGGGTGGGTAATCTGCGCTGCCGTTTGGCGCATAGGCACAAACAACAGTCAGAGCCCGTCCCCCCACACGTAGGCGAAGGGAGGCTACCCTCTCGTTCACCGGGGTGAACCCCAACGTACAGGCACCAAGATGGGGGGCAACAAGTATGCCCACTCCTGCTCGGCGCCTCTCACCAGGGGCAACTCCAGAGTGGAAGAGTGTCCAACCCCTCTCAAGGAAACTGGTTCCAGAGCCATGCGTTGAGGTGAGTCCGACTATTTCTAGCCGGAACCTCTCAACCTCACACACTAGCTCAGGCTCCTTCCCCACCAGAGAGGTGACATTCCATGTCCCAATGGCCAGCTTCTGTAGCCGAGGATCAGACCGCCAGGGTCCCCGCCCTCGGCCACCACCCATTCCACAATGCACCCGACCCCTTTGGCCCCTCTCACAGGTGGTGAGCCCATGGGAAGGGGGACCCACGTCTCCTCTTCGGGCTGTGCCCGGCCGAGCTCCATGGGTAAAAGCCCGGCCACCAGGCGCTCGCCAACGTGCCCCTCCTCCGGGCCTGGCTCCAGAGTGGGGCCCCGGTGACCCGCGTCCGGGCGAGGGAACATTGTTTCCATTAATTTACTCATCATAAGGGGTCTTTGGGCTGCACTTTGTCTGGTCCCTCACCTAGGACCTGTCTGCCTTGGGTGACCCTACTAGGGGCATGAAGCCCCTGACAGCATAGCTCCTAGGATCATTGGGACACTCAAACCCCTCCACCACGGTAAGGTGGCAGCCCAGGGAGGGTTTTTAGATGTACTTAATTTAAATCCCTCTCCACAGTCTGAAGCTAGATTTATACTTGACGCGTGCCAGGGTGCGCGCGCCAAAAGTTACGCTATATCACCGCCCCTGTGCGTATGCCCCGCGCGTCGGTTTGGCGCGTGTCGCGCACCTGCAAATTTTTGAAACTCCGCAAGCCTAGTGCGCGCGCCGTGGGTGCAACTGAATTGATTGACAGCTTGGGTGGGGACCTCACCGACAGCCTTCACGCTCTTCACGCCAGAGCCTGCAGCTGTCTGCGCCGCTGTGGTCGTGGAAACGGCGTTGCGACGCATGGAGGAATGTTTTCTATGTGATACAAATGTATTAAATTCCCCGAGCGAGCGGAAAGCCATTTGTTTTTGTTGTGTGATTTCAAACAGTTCTTCTTCTACGGTAGATTTCTTCTTCTACACCTTTCTTGCAACATATGCACAGGTTTTAGAGGGTACTGCCACCTGCTGGTCCGTAAAAGAACAGCACTTTGCCATGCGCCGCCGGCGACACTGTAAACGCATGAAGCCGCATGGCTCAGTATGCGTGCAGCGCGCGCTCCAGCCTGCGGACCAAAGCGCGACTATAACTGAGCCTTGATTCACTAGTGTTGGCAGGTTGAAGCAGGAGATTTTTTCATTCAACCTTTATTTATACAGGCTATCCTCGTTGAGCCACGGGGACTCATTTACAAGAGGGACCTGTTTCACTCACACCCAGGGTCAATTTTAGAGTTACCAATCAACCTAACATGCATGTTTTTGGACTGTGGGAGGAAACCGGAGCACCCGGAGAAAACCCACGCATGCACGTAGAGAACATGCAAACTCCACCCAGAAAGGCCCTCGGACCGGAATTTGAACCTTGGACCTTCTCGCTGAGAGGCAGCAGCTCTACCAGTTGCGCCACCGTGCTGCCCAGATGGATGGACTGAGCCTCGTCTGCATAATGAGTGTCTTGCTCCCATCTGTCGTGGTGAAGAAGGAGCTGAGCCGAAAGGCAAAACTCTTGATGAACTGGTCGAGCTACATTCCAACCCTTATTTGTGGTCATAAATCCTGACTGAAAGAACAGCATCCCAGATACAAGTGGCTGAAATGAGTGTCCTTCACCGGGCTCTTCCTTACCCCAAAAATACACTACATGCGGCTCCGCCCCGCTCCGCTCCGCAGGTCGCAGCTGTGCGAGTCCAATTTCCACTTCCTCCGCTCAGCACAGGTCTGCATGGATGCGCCGCTCTGAGACGCATGCGCGGGAATTGCGAGATTGCGCGATAAATCAAGTGATAAATAATGAAGTCAGAACAAAACAATTCATTCGGTGGAAGAAGGAGAACAACTGTAGATATTGCTGCCTTGATCTTCTCTCGTAAATGAGCGACAGGACATGGTTTGAGCAACAGGAAGTGATGTATTACATTTCAGAATAAAATACTTTATTTATTTATTTATTTCTTGTATTGCGTTTGTAGGCGTAGTCATAAATGATAGTTTGACAGCATTTTTGTACAAATAAATCCGTATAGAGCTAGGATTAGTCCGCCCGTGGTGATTTTATTTTGTAAATACGGAAGTTGTGCTCGTTCCTTTTCCTGTTGGTGCGACGTAATCTTCAAAAGTTGACTACGGCACAGCTCCGTCATCCGGCAGAAATAGAAAAATTTCTAATTTTGACGGACTGCCGTCCGCTCTCCGCTGCTCGCCGCCGCCGTGTGGAGCCAGTGTAAATTCTGTCATTGATTATAATGGGTGCGTATTTGCTGCGGAGGTCGGACCGGAGCGGGGCGGAGCCGCAACGCGTGTAGTGTATTTTTGGCGTTAGAGATGAGGCGGGGTGCTCGGAGTGGAGCTGTTGCTCCTCCACATCACAAGCAGTCAATTTGAGGTGGTTCCTACATCTAATTCAGATGCCTTCTGGGTGCCTTCCTTTGGGGGGTTTCTGGTCACATCCCATTAGGAAAAGACCCTTCATTGACTCAGAACTCACTGTGAGGGTTATGCAGCCTCGCAGGCCTGCGGATGCCTTGCAAACTCTCGGGAGGAGCTGGAGAGAGGGAGGTCTGTGTTTACTGTGTCACAGTCTGGGTTTCCCCCCTGGACCTGTTACCTCCGCAACACGACCACTGATAAGGGGCAGCAAATGGATGGATTGTTGAAAATAAGCTAACAAAAGTTAAAAAATCTATGTCTATGTTTCCAATGAATCAATTATTTAAATACAGTTTTTGACCTTCCAACAAAGTTCAGTCAGGTCTTCTGGACGGTTTCTTTGTGTTGAAACATTTCGTCTTTCATCCAAAAGACTTGATCAGTCCGAGGAGCCACAACAAACTCAGTCCCAAGTAGCACACTCGCATAGTGGACCAACCAGTTTGATGGTAATAAGATGGTTTCTAGAGTCCACCCTCTCCCCCGTCGACTCCTCTGAGGCAGCCAAATTGGTTCAACACATCAAAGTTCATGCTCGATAATCCAGGCAAAAAAAAATCCAACAAAGTAAAGTTTTACCTGGATTATTGAGCATGAACTTTGACGTTTTGGACTTTGATGAGCCAAAAAGACATTCTTTATGCAACACCAGTGAAAGCAAGCGATCCTACAAAGTGAGACAAACAGAACAGCTGGAGTAGAAATGATCGAGATTTCACTTCCACATGAACTTGTTACACCAAGGTGTCATCAGACAAGTCTGCAAAAATTCCTAATTAAAAAAATATACGTAAGATGCATCATTCAGACTTTTCACATATTGGAAGAATTACCTTCAATTAAAAATTAAAAATAAAAATACTGGAATGGCGTGTGTTCATAATGAAAATGTGTTTTGTTTTGCAGATCATGATTAGGAGTATATTTTTGTTTTTGGATCGCACCTATGTTTTACAAAACTCTATGCTGCCATCAATCTGGTGAGTTACCAGCAAAGTTATGGTTTATTGTTTGTATTCGAGGCTTAGTTGTGTCCAATGGTGGGGATGAACAAGCTGCTGTGGTCTGCAGGGACATGGGTCTGGAGCTGTTCAGGTTCTACATCATCAGTGATCTGAAGGTCCAGAGTAAAACCATTGACGGGATTCTGCTGCTCATCGAGATGGAGCGAAACGGAGAGGCCATAGACCGCAGTCTGCTGAGGAGCCTGCTGAGCATGCTCTCTGACCTTCAGGTGCCAGTTTATTATTACTCTATCAAATCGTTGTGTAAATGTGTGTTTTAAGGAGACAGATGAGTAGAATTGTTTTGTTTTTTGTCCTCTGCACAACACTCGCTTCAGTTGTGTGTTTTAGTGATTATAGTCAGCACAGAAAGGTGATGAGCTGTCACTTCCCTGTTGACAAATGTCTTTAATGGTAACGATGTTCCCTCTGTGTGTAACAGATTTATCAAGACTCCTTTGAGCAGCGCTTTTTGGAGGAAACTAATCGGCTGTACGCTGCAGAGGGACAGAGGCTGATGCAGGAAAGAGAGGTGATTTAGATGTTTCCATTCAAAGCACTCATTTATTGTCTTCATCAGGGAAATTTGAGTCTGCCTCATTTTTACACCCTGCTCATCAAAATGCACAAAAGTTGTTTAAGTCTTCGTCAGGTTTTAGTTTCCAAAACGTGAGGATTTAAGTTTTAGAAATTTAGATTTTAAAAGGCTAGAAGAGGGAGTTTCCCATTTTTTCGATGTTTGGTCAAACTAATATGCAGTATGCTTATTTTTCTGACTTCTGAAGACAAAACAGTTTCCTGATTTATTAAGGCGATCAATTAAAAAAAAAGTTTTAAATCATATTCTCTTTCATAATCTGGAGCATCTGATCATTTCTTTTTGCCGCAGTCTGAGCAAAGTAAGCAAAAGAGTTTTGAAGCTGCATCTGACGCTTCTGTTAGATTATTAAAATATTAATGTACACATTCGAGGAGGATTAACGTTTTTAATGCCATGTGCTCATACAGTTATTAAGAATTGATCTGACAAAACCGAAGGTCAACCAATATGAGTTTTTCTGTTGCTGAGGCTGTGCATTAGAAATCAGAGCAGCTAATGATTGAGAAACAACAATTTTTATTTTTTATTTTCTGGACAGTTTAAATAACATTTGCTTACATCAAATAAACATATACCGGTATTTAATAATCCTTAAAGTAACTTGTACCCTAAAATTTATAGGCAAAGGAGCATTCTTGTTTGAAAACGACCGTATTTTCTGCCGTACACGTCGCACCACTGTATAAGACGCATCAGTCCAAATATGTCTAATAACGTGGAAAAATCCATCAATATGTTGCTTCATTGTATAAGTCACATCTTTATGTGTCACCACTGAACACCCGGAAATGTGGGCCTGTGTTGTGCCAAAAATCGATTGGCTGTCAAATGGCGGCCGCTGGAGCGTGCACGGGAGAACTTTTAACAAGAATTTAACAAGATTAACATTTAAAAATTATTTGTTTGCTCAAAATTATAGTAAAGGTGTGTCTCAGTTTAACTTTTCCTTGATAAATGCACTTAGACGGTCGAATCAGCTGCATTTCAAAAGCCGATTTGCGGAAGCGGGAGCGTACAGAGGGACAACTCGCTGTGCATTTCTTTGAAATTTAACAAGAAAACCACTTATTTGTTTGCTCAACTTTACAGTAAAGGTGTGTCTCAGTTGAACTTTTACTTAATAAATGAACTGTAATGCTAAAATCAGCTGCATTTCAAAAGTATTCACTACCTCGGTGCTCTGGGAGTACGCAGAGGAAGAAAATCAGGAAGGAGGAATGCTGCATATTTCTTCAAAACTTAGCAAGATAACCACATAAAAGTTATTTGTTTGATCGACATTAAAGTAAAGGTGTGTCTCAGCTGAACTTTTACTTAATAAATGCACTTCAATGGTCAAATTAGCTGCATTTCGTCGGGGTGGCGCAGCGAAATGAAGATAATTTGATGGTTGCTCCAGGCATGATCCCAGAGCTGGACGAAGGTGGCAGGCTATGGCAAGCGGATTGTGTCATTAATAGCCACTTTTACCTATTACATGACACAACGGCATGCCATACTACTCGAGTGCCATCTAGCAACTGAAAATGGTAGTGTTGAATATTTTTAATTTAATAATTTTGGAGCTCGACAAGACAGAGTTTTATTCCCGAGGTCAGCCTGTTAGCTTAGCTCGTAGCTTAGCTTCTCAGCTTAGCTGCTTTTAACAATCCAAAAACACGATTTTGGAAACGGATTTTAACGAGAAAGGGAGGAGTCAGTGAAGAGCACCTGAGTTGAGCTTTTTGTCATCCAGTGTCTTCAGTAGAAAGAGACAGACATGAAGAAACTATAAAGCCAATAAATGAAAATGAGGTTGATAATTTTCATTCATCATGTGATTAATTGATTAATTGATTTATTGTTTATCGCGACAGGCCTACTCATTGTTGTCTTTCCTCCTCTCTTCTTGACGCTTGCTTGACGCCTCGTGCAAAAGGTTAAAAGGACAAAAAACTGGCTTTGTTTTCTGTCCTTATGAAGCTGATGATATAAAAAGGATAGCTGACCACATATCACAGACAAGAACTTTGCTTTCTAGAATATTTATTTGTAAACGATAATAATTAATATGACTATATATTTTTAAAAGGGACGGATGTCCTCTATTTTGCCCATCATATCAGATTAGATGGACTTGCATCCACTTTATCCCATCTCCATGGATGTCTGTGATGCTCATAACAACTTAAATATGTTAAAAATTTATTTGTTTACTTTACTGTATGACATTAGCACAGAAGTACAAAGATATAAGTTAGAACGTTGGCACCAAAGGAAAATAATTATGAATTAAGTGAGTAGGGAAATAAATATGAGATGCGTGTATTGTGCTGTTTAGAGAGCCACTCCTCACTTCTTTATATGTTTGTTTAAACAAGTCTGATTATCTCACAAGCCCTTAGATCTTAAGCAATAGTTTTCCAGACTTTTGGGAGGTGTGTGATCTCATGTACGTGTGTGATTTACCCAATAGATAAAGAGGGCTGAGTCTTATTGAATAATCTGTTAGTGTTATATCTGTTAACTTGTGTAATAAAATAGTTACTAAAGATTTAAGCATAATTCCTCTAGACTTGGTTTTTTTCTTGCCTTCTTTTCGTCCTGAAGTTTGTTTTGAAGCAGAAAACGTCACTTGGAAAAGGTATTATGACAAGAAAGGACATTACTGGGACCCCTGAGTATGCAGCTAGCTTCACAAAGATTTGTTTTAGAATTCACTGAGACCCAAAATGCATCTGTCATGGTAAATGAGTCACAACGTATTCATCTTTTTTTAAGGTACCAGAATATCTCCATCATGTCAACAAACGCTTGGAGGAGGAGGCCGACAGAGTAATCACATATCTCGACCAGAGCACACAGTGAGTGTTGGTCCCATTAATGATCCATGTGTAAATTTGCACTAAGACTTGTAACCTGAGTTTTCATGTACCTTTCAGAAAACCCCTCATTGCTACTGTGGAGAAGCAGCTCCTGGGTGAACACCTCACCGCAGTTCTGCAAAAAGGTACTCACCTGCAAATGCTTACTAAACAAATTGATGCATAGTTTGGCAGCAGCGAGTCAGTGTTCGTGTTGTTTTTGAAGTTGCTCGTGCGGGAGGCGACTCTGACTGTGTTGTTGGAAACTTGCAGGGCTGACTCACCTGCTGGACGAGAACAGAATTGAGGATCTGTCTCTCCTCTATCAGCTCTTCAGTCGAGTGCGAGGTGGTGTTCAGGTGCTGCTGCAGCACTGGATTGAATACATAAAGGTGATAAACAAAAGATAATGCAGGTTAAAGGTCGTAGGCTCTCGCGTTTATTTTCACCACTTTTTAATTCTTTTCCAATGCTTCAACTCTTATCCAGGCTTTTGGAAGCACAATCGTAATCAACCCTGAAAAAGACAAAACAATGGTGCAGGAACTGTTGGACTTCAAAGATAAGGTGGATCACATCATTGACGTGTGTTTCTTGAAGAATGAGAAGTTTGTTAACGCCATGAAGGAGGCTTTCGAAACGTTCATCAACAAAAGGCCAAATAAACCTGCAGAACTTATTGGTGAGGATCAAACTTTTTTCCTCAGTCCTCACCGTTGCACCAGCATTGAATGAGAGTTTGTGTTCACGTTTTTTTAATTCATATAATATACCATGGTAATCTCCTTTTCAGCAAAACATGTTGATTCAAAGCTAAGGGCAGGAAACAAAGAGGCTACAGATGAAGAACTGGAGAAGATGCTGGATAAGATCATGATTATCTTTAGATTTATCTATGGTATGATTTCCTGTTTATTTTTTGTATTTCAGTTTTTCATTGCTTCTCATCTGTAACGAGTTATTGTTATTGTAGGAAAGGACGTCTTTGAGGCTTTTTACAAAAAGGATTTGGCCAAAAGGTTGTTGGTTGGAAAAAGTGCCTCGGTAGATGCTGAAAAATCAATGTTGTCAAAGCTGAAACACGGTGAGTTTGATCCATCACTGTCACCTCCAGACATACAAAAACACTTTGTGCGACAGAAATGAGAAAATCTTGACATCGACAGTAACGCTGACTTGGGCCTAAAATGTTTTGTCAGAATGTGGAGCAGCGTTCACCAGCAAATTAGAGGGAATGTTCAAGGACATGGAGCTTTCTAAAGACATAATGGTGCAATTCAAACAGGTAACAACTTTTCTGAGAACGCACTTCTTCTGTTTGGCTTTTGCATTTAGACTTTTAAACCAGTAAATGCTGTCAGGTTTGTATGCTGCTGTTTGGAACATTGACGACTGAGAGCTGAATATATTGGATACCATCTGGTTTCATTTGTAACAGGATTTGAGAAATTAAAAATGGTGAACAATGCTTGCTTTTTGTGTTCAAAACTAAATCTACACAAAAACGAGATGATGTTGGAAGAGGAGGGATTTAAAATCAGTGAACCTGCTAAATCTTTGAGCCTAATGAAACTGTAACTCCACAGGCAGAATACTTGTTGCATTAACTTTGTGACCAAGTCTGACACAATTACAGCTCCTTGACCCTTTCCTTGGTTTGTATTTGAGCAAAGAAGTACCAGTACCTGTATACAGTATACAGTAGTCTCTCGTTTATCTCATATATGTATAAACCGTATTTTCTGGACTATAAATCACAGTTTTTTGCCTAATTTGCATGCCCTGCAACTAATAGAGAGGTGAGACGTGTTTATGGATTTTTCCCCATATTTTTAGACCAATTTTTGGCTCAGATATGACCGTTTTTCATTTTGGCAAAAAAAATGGTGCAGTACCACTTTTGTCCGCTAGGGTACACCGACCGTTTCCACCTCATGTGTCCGAAGGCAGCCTCCTCTGGTCGGACTGACTCTGTCACAGCCTGGCCTCCTGCTCTGGAGGTAACTACTGTTAGCTGTGTTTGTTAGCAAGATAAGTCAAGAACCACAGGGCAGATTTTTTATCAAACTTACAGAAAGTAATCACTGTATGGACATTTACAACTGACTAGCTTTATGAGATGTTTGAGATAAAATTCGATCTTTTAGCATCGTTGTTTGTTAGCGGTTAGCTACCGTAAACGGCCACTATTTGTCTAAATAACTCATGAACTACCCGACAGATTTCCATTAAACTTACAGAAAGTAATTACTTAGTGGTCATTTACAAGCTGTTAGCTGTAGGAGATTTTTGAGCTAAAATTCGATTTATTTATAATTTATTTTCGCAGTGCACGCGACCGTTCGGAGGACGTCAAAGCGAAACAATTTAAATCCAGCTGATTTGACCATTTTGTGAATTTATTAAGGAACGGTTAAGCTCAGGAACCCTTGTGCTATAATGTCAGCTAAGAAATATATTTTTTAAGCGTTTATTTAGCTAAATTTTAAAGAAATAAAGCCGTCCACCCGCGCGCGTGCACATGGCGAAATACTTTTTTTAATCCAGCTGATTTGACAATTGCGTTCATTTATTAAGGAAAAGTTCAGCTAAGACACATCTTTGCTATAATTTTCAGCAAACAAATAATTGTTTTTACCGTGTTAATCTTGTAAAGTCCTTCCGTGCACGCTCGCTCCTGTGGCCGCCATTTTCAGCAGGGCAAATGACGCGCTGACGCGTCGCGTAGCGGTGACGCATAATAGATGCGACTTAACTGAAGGTGCGACCTGTTGATGGATTTTTCCAATTTATTGCCAATAATTGGACAAAGCGACTTATAGAAAGGTGAGACTTATCAGGCGGAAATACGGTATACCGGTATATATGAAGGTGTTTTAAAGCCTTCCTACACTCTTGCAATATTCTAAGCAAGGTTTCTAAACACTAAGAGCACAGAATGTTATGATTTTGATTTTGGCTCTCTGCCTCCTCTCAGCCACAGCTGCACTCAGCCACTTGCAAACGTTCTTGACCACGCCCACTTCTCGCTCTGCAGGAGAACAGCTGATCAACTGCAGCAGGAAATTTATCCTGCAACAGTATGGGCTGCACAAAGGTGCAGTAGGTGCTAAATAATATAAAATAATTCATTTTAAATCAAAATTACATGCCGATCGTGCGGCTCAACCATCAGTCAGCCAATTGTGTGTCATGTCCACTCTTATTTTGAAAAACCACGATAGAGCGAGTCCGCGATCGACAAACTGCGAAGTCATGAGGGACTACTGTATCACATTATGGTAAATGGTAAATGGAGCTTATTTATATAGCGCTTTCCAGCCCCCTGTGAGGAGCCCCAAAGCACTTTACAATACCAGCCATCCACCCATTCATTCAGACATTCATACACCGGTAGTGGTAGCCTGCCTTGCAAGGCGCCATCCAGACCTACCGGGAGCAACTCGGGGTTAAGTGTCTTGCCCAGGGACACAACGACACATGGTGGGCGGATGCGGGATTCGAACCTCCAACCTTCCGATCAGGGGTCGACTGCCATTACCACTACACCACGGCCGCCCCAGTATTAACAGAAAGCATTATTCTAACATGTCACATTTTAGCTCAAATTTAAGTGACTCAAGTGACAAGTTGCAGGTTGCTAATCCTGTTTAGTAATGTCAGAATGAAGTCACATTTTCAAGTTTGTGCATGATGCTTTAGGAACTACAGTATGTTGATCTTTGCAGGTAAATCTACAGGAATTAATTTAAAAAAAATCCTACATTTACAAGATTCCTTTCCCATTATTTCTCCGTGCTAAAATAGTTTTGACGTAATACGGCATGCTCTGTTCATTCATTATGTGTGAATATAAAAATGCACGCCACCTCCAGTCGTCAGTTTGATCCTACTCCCTTTCAACCCCACCTTTTTTTTAATCTTTGCTTGACTACACTACCAAACAAATAACATGCAGCGATCACCTGTTCTAACAAGTCCTGCTGCATTACGTTTTCAGATCAGTTTACTCAATACGTTTTGAAGCATTAAAAAAACTTAAGGGGAAATACGGCTTCACAAAACAGCTAAGCAAAATCACCACAAAGACTAGTCCTTCTTTAAACCACCTCTTAGCTTTTAAAAATCACAGCCAGCCATGTCCTGCATAGAGGTGAACATTCAGAAACTAGACATATTATCATAGCTATAAATTTTGTTGTATTTATTTATTGCAATGTCTTTTTCTTTTTTACTTGAAATGCTGACAAACGGATCAATTTTCCTGTGTGAAAGTTGTGCAGGCTGCACCAGATTGATAAGAAATGTTTCTGTTTTCCTGCAGTACATGCAGTGCCAAAACATTCCTGGCAACATTGAGCTGACGGTGAACATCCTCACTATGGGTTACTGGCCAACGTATGTCCCGATGGAAGTCCTCCTTCCTCCTGAGGTAAGTGCTGAGCAAATATCCAGGGCTTTGGAACATGGGGTTTTTATAACCTCTCGTGCTGTAAATACACCGAGGGTTCCTTTATTACACGTCTGTTTATCTTTGTCCAGATGGTGCGGCTGCAAGAGATCTTCAAAACTTTTTACCTGGGCAAACACAGCGGCAGGAAGCTGCAGTGGCAGTCAACGTTAGGTCACTGTGTCCTAAAAGCCGAGTTCAAAGAGGTTTGCAACGGTTTTCTGCGAATGTTTGTTTAGCGCACTCTGCAAAGCCTGGTTATAATTGTTCTCTTCTGAATCTTTCAATTTAAAAGGGCAAGAAGGAGCTGCAGGTGTCGCTTTTTCAAACGCTTGTGCTGCTGATGTTTAACGAAGGGGAGGAGTTCACTCTGGAGGAGATCAAACTGGCCACAGGAATAGGTTCGCTGTCGAATCGAAGCACGTTGTGTTTTATCATTTTCATTCGTCGCGTCGCCGCTTGTCTACAACTTTTACTGTTTTGTGGCGTTTACAGAGGATGGCGAACTGCGTCGGACGTTGCAGTCGCTTGCATGTGGAAAAGCACGAGTGCTCACCAAACTCCCCAAAAGCAAAGATGTGGAGGACGGGGACAAGTTTTCCTGCAACGATGACTTCAAACACAAGCTGTTCAGGATAAAAATAAACCAGATTCAGATGAAAGAGACGGTAAAAAAAACAACTCCTTGATAGTACAAAAAGTGCAGAGCTGGAAAAATACTTTTCATTTATGTTTTACCTCCAGGTGGAGGAGCAAGCCAGCACCACAGAACGGGTCTTTCAGGATCGCCAGTACCAGATCGACGCCGCTATCGTGCGGATAATGAAGATGAGGAAGACTCTGAGCCATAATCTTTTGATGTCGGAGGTGTACAACCAGCTCAAGTTTCCTGTTAAGGTAATGACTATTACAGATGTTTTTCTAGCCTTTTTGTCTTTTTGTTTAACATCCAGCATCAGTGGAAGGCTGTCTGTTTTTCTCCAGATTGTTTGGAAATGGCTTCCTAATCCTTACCTTATTGATGGGCAGCAACTTGTCTGATTGCTTCTCAAAGATTATTGCTGTTGTTCATACTTACCATACCATACCGTTTTATTTATAAAGCACTTTAAACACACACAGTGAAGTACAACACTAAAGACATAAAAACATTGCAGATCATAAATAAAACGATCAAATACAAATCAGCTGGTGTTGACACCAGGCCTACTTGACAATTTGTAAACACACCTGCATGTTCTTGACCAACTTTTGAACGAGCTTTTGTGAAATCAGATTTGATTCAATAGATGGGGAAAGTGGAGGCATTTTAACAACACAGCAGTTCTTGGGTTTGCGTCACTGACATATCTCTTTGTCCTCGTCTCTTTCAGCCTGCTGACCTAAAGAAGAGGATAGAGTCTCTTATTGACAGGGACTATATGGAGCGTGACAAGGAAAACGCCAACCAGTACAACTATGTGGCCTAAAGAGGAAAAGAAACAGTTTGTTCTGTTAGATCAAAAGGTGATCGGTCTCTAAATCTTTTGCTCCCGTGGACGTTAACCATCGTCATCTTCAAACCCAACGACCGACAAGTGAATGGCTACTGCTTCACAGGGTTTTCGTCAGGGGTCTAATGATCCTGGGGATTGCATGCCCATAGAAAAGAGAAAATCATCCATATTTCTCAGTGCCTCTGAGAGAGTTGGAACAAAGAAGACACACAGTTCAGTTTGCTCTTTTTTTAATGGAGGAAAAAATATTTATTTTCTGACTTTTGTCCATAGTTTAAATCAACATGCTCTTTATTTTTAAGTCTGTTTCTCTTTTCTTTTTTTTTTTCCATCCAGTATTCCAAGCTGATGCTGACACACCTATCAATGCTCTAAATGTGAGAAAGAAACATTTGAAAGAAAAAAAAGCAAACATTAAACTGATGCTTCAGTCGTTGTTGAATGTGGAACTGCTGGGGCTAACCGTCACAGCTGAGAATTACTAGTTTGGGAAGTGCGTGTTTATAATCTGTTTTCCAGTTTTAAAGACTGTCGGTCATATGATTAAAGAAAAATTAAAAAAACTGTGATCGCAAACACAAATTAGACTCCAAACCAGAGTTTGTGCCAAAAGGGAGCACTTTTGTTTAACGTTGTTTTCAAGCTGCTAAGTCAGTTCAGTTGTTCAAGTATTTGCATACAATAATGTTTTCGTTTCAGTTCATTATTCTTGTCATTTTACAGCTGTTGATAAACGTTTTTGTTAACACAAGTTGCATATATTTAAAAGCACATCACTGTTGGGTTTTCTGTGCAGTAATGGATTCTGTTTTTTCTTCTTTTTTCCAAGTCTCCAGCTAGGCCTAGATTATGCTCAACACTTGGGGGGGAAATAGACATTTCTTTGTACGAGTCTGTTAGATTTATTGTTTTAACATTAAAAGAACTCTTTCAATCGGGGGTTTCATTTGTTGATTTCAGCATATACCATTGTGTT
>JBBPBX010000019.1:129379-145765 GCA_038048925.1 Garcialebias charrua | reverse complement strand
TGTTAGAAATGTGGATTTGAGCCTTGGCCTACAGTTTACAGTAATTAACTGAAAAAAAGAGAAGGACAACAGTTTTTACTGGTGTCCACACCTCTCTGAGGTTTTGACACATCCAGTCATATGACTCCGCTTCCTGGTTCACTTGGACTCGTCTTCAGTTCGGAGCCTCTGCGTTCTTGTTGACTGCTGCTTTCATTTCTCTCCGACGGCTCAACATTCATAATAGTAACCATGTATCGATCTGCTGCATTCGTTTTACTCTTTTGTTGTGGAGTTGGTAAGTGTCACAGCACCACACTTTTGTGTAAAGAAGGGGGTTGGAAGTCGGGACTGCTTCTGAGAAAACGCGGTTAACTTCTGGTAAATGGTCACCGAATATGGTGTAACACCGGGCCTCTTGTTTGCTACGCTGGAAAAACGAGTGTTTTGTGTCTTACTGGTGTTAAACTGCATAAGTTTGAGCTTTTTCTTTTTTTAAGTCTTCAAGCAGGTTCACCAACAGCTGTGTTATAGAAGAGCCACACAGTCGTGTTTTGCTGCTAGCTTAATGCTAATTGTTACCTGCGTCAAACGTGAAACTCAATCACTGCCTTCCACAGTCAAATAAACCTGCTCGAAGGCAGCTCTTTACGTGTTCAAACTATCACAAACTACCTTGAACTTGTTTGTTAAATCGATTAGACGATAAAACTAACGCTAACGGGATATAATGGCTGTTTTGGGGCAAAACTAGGAAGTGCGTGTAGCTGTTCGCTAACTTAGCTAGTTGCTGTTTTTCCCCATTTTTGTAAGTTTAATCTCAAATTACGCGTAAAGTCGTGGACGTTATGAGTTGTAGCTGTTATTAATTTGCATTCTATGCAAGCACAACGACTAATAGTTATAAACCTATTAATGGTGTTGTTGCCCGACGGGGTAATGGCTGAAAGTTGGGCTAGCTCAAGGCTAGCATTAGCATCCCCCTTTAGCAGTTTACTGTAAACCAGCAGCAGCAGCCTCAACGCAGCAGAGTTTTTCCACGTAAACAAGTTGTTTATTTATTACAGCGGTACCTAAAGGTGATTATACAGACTTTAAAGCAACCCTGTTCATAAAATGGACGTGTTTTGTACCTTATGACCGATCGTCATGTGACTTAAGGCTTGGTTTTGGCTTTTGTCCATGGAAATCACTGCTCGGTCTTATGGCTTCTCTTCATTTTTTTTAAAGAACCTCATAAACATTTTCCCCATATCCCTTTTATACTAGCAGGCGTCCGAGCTGATGACAAAGCAAAGTGTTAAAACCTTATCAGTAATCTGAACGGACTTTGGCCCAGTCTGTTGAACTGTCTGCTGTTATTCAGTCAGTGTAAAGTTTGGGTTAGGGTGAGAAGAAATTTCCACCTGTGTTGTGTCCTGAGATACTGTACATGTTGAACTTTAAGATGTCACCTTGTGGAAATGGTTTTAATTTACCAACCTCAGGTCCTCTGCATACTATCTGGACCTTCTAATCCAAGCTGTTGTCTTCAGCCCTAGAGGTCATTTCATGCATGAAGTGGAATTATACCAAATGTTGGCATGGGTTTGATCTGTGTTGACCTGCAAAGATCAACTTCTTTTCTTGCTCGCTCTCGGCTGATAATAGCTTCAGCTCCTCTAATACCCTCTAAAGAAGAAGGAGGCACGGCGGATGGACAAATAATGTTTGAATATTCTTTTGACTCTGTCCTTTTGTGGGGAGAATCTAAAAAACACCCTTGAACTGAGTTCCATTAATAATATTTGATAAGAATTTGAATAACAAGAGCTGTGTTTTTCTTTTTAGTGTTCCACCAGTCTCACGGCGTTGAGGTGAACGTCACAGGAAAAGATAAAAAACTTTGTCTCTACGCCAACCTAATGCTCAACTTCACTGTCTCCTATAAAGGAGCTGACAACAAGGTAGGTGTCTACTACTACTGACCGCTGATGCATCCTGTTGAACTTTTTTCTGGAAACCTGAGTAACGTGACTGTCACATTACTGCAGAGGAAGCGTTGTCATGAAAAGGGGAAATGGGAGAGTCATGACAAAGGCAGACAGATTCTTGCTGTGTGTAGCATTTTATTTTAGGTGTTTTTGTGATGCATATAATTAGTTTTTTTTACTTGTAGGGCAAATGTTTGAAAAATCACAAATATTAATAATTTGTTTGTAAAATAATGCTTTAGGTAAGTAAAAAGAGTCTACAACTATTCATGTACCCATACCTTATTTAGAATAGGATGTATTATTGGACATTCACATTAAATGCAGTTTCTAGGTTGTTTAAAGTTTTGTTTATTTATTATTATTATTATTATTTTTCATTTTAATTACCGGTATTCAAAATGGTAATACACTCCAAGGAGGAAAGTATGTCAGCTTTAGCCAGCGGGTAATTTCTATTTACAGCCTCAAAGCGGATAAATACATAACGTATACAAAATAAAAAAAACAATGATTTCCAACGCTGCATTAAAAATTACATAAAATCCAGGATACTGACTCATGAAAACAACTTCATATAAAATCCAGATATAAAAATTTTAAAATGTGGAATGAAAAATTCACAAGTTTAATGCTATAGAAAACTTAAGTATTCCTAATGTGAATTCCCATGCTAAATATTATTGGCAGCACTGGTCGCTAAAAATACAATCCTGCGCTTCTCTATCAAAAATATTGAAATTGTTGAGAAGTGTGGGGGGGGGGGTTCTACTTGTTAAAGAGACAGATTCTTTCCTCCTGATAATACGCAAAAAATAATTATTAATGTTGCTTTAGTTATGCAAATGTCAAGTGAACAGAATCAACTGGTTGTGGTTTTATTGCCAACAAATGAGTTGAATTGGTATGTTTCCATTATGTTTACAGTACCTTAAATGTAGGCAAGACTTCAAATGTCATAAGTTCTAGCCTCTTCTTTTAGAAATCAATTTAAGTATTTGTAATCACTGGCTGAGAGACTATAAAATTGCCATTGCAAAACTTTAGACATGTTTTTAATCAGACGAGGAATTTAAGTGTACAAGGGGCGGCCGTGGCGTAGTGGTAATGGCAGTCGTCCCCCGATCGGAAGGTTGGCGGTTCGAATCCCGGTTCCCCACACCATGTGTCGTTGTGTCCTTGGGCAAGACACTTAACCCCGAGTTGCTCCCGGTAGGACTGGAAAGCACCTTGCATGGTAGTCTGCCGCTACCGGTGTATGAATGTGTGTAGCATTCAATGTGTGTAGCGCTTTGAGATTTTCACTAATGAAAAGCGCGTTATAAATTGAATTCATTATTATTATTATTACTGTATTATTAAATATGACTTTTATGATGTAAATACATTTTTAGATCAACTTTGTTTGATAATGTTGATTTAATGACTCTTTTCTCTTCTTCAGACTCTCACTAATATGTTTGAACTTCCTGAAAATGCCACGTCAGACGGTAGTGAATGTGATGCCAAAACCTCGACCCTGAAGCTCAATTTTGGAGACGGACACTCTTGGAGCATGAACTTTAGCAAGAGTGGGAAAAGCTACCTGGCAGACCTGATAACTTTTTCTTACAACCTTAGTGACTCCAGTTACTTCCCTGGATCGTCATCAAATAGTAACTTTTTCCATGACTTTATAATAAAATGTCATAAATACACAGATGAACAACTGTATTACTGATTATTTCTTTCTTTGTTTTTCTTTTACTCGTAGAAACTGTCACTGTTTCTCAACATGCCAACATTAAGGATGTTGAGTTGGACACCTGCTACTCTTGTAGAAGTAAAGACGAGATATCGGCTAATCTGGTCAACATGACGCTGTGGAACGTACTCGTACAGGCTTTTGTCAACAACGGTAGCAAGAGTGAGAACAGTAAGTACAGATGTTGGCGCACATCTGGCCAAAATATTTCTTTCACAATTCTGTTCCTGATGCTTCATTTTTATTTTTTATTTTTCCTGAACAGTAACCTCTTGTTCTGCCGATCATCCCACAACCCCTGTTCCAACCACTGCTGCTCCAACCACTGCTGCTCCTGTAACCAACACCACCACCCCACCACCCACCACCCCACCAACACCCCTCCCCACTCCTCAAACTGGGAACTACAGCATTTCCCCTAGTGGTCAGAACACTACAGCCTGTCTGTTGGCCAGCTTTGGCCTCCGGATTGGTTTAAAACAAAACCAGGTATGCTCATGAAGACAGAATCATTATGCTGTAATCTGAGTTGAGCCTTGTATTGTAACTCACCACCAAAAGGGCAGGTGAGGGCAGACGGTGCTGTTTTTCTGATGTCCGTATGTGTCCGTGGCCTTAACTTTTGGAGTCAACACGTCAGGATGGTTGCCACAGTCCACCAATCTTTAAAACACAGTAACACACACCTACAAATGGCAGTAATTCAGTCAGTGTTAAAGATATTGAGCTAAAGTTTGATGTGGTAGTAGAGAGTGCTCATATTATTTTCAAGGTTTGACCAAAACGGCTACAACGCTGTAGCCTGGTTGATACCAGACCCATGTCCTTCACTTCGCTTTGGACTAGGGTCTGGCATCTCTGCCATAGACAACGATTTCTCCTGGAGATTTTTGAATGGACCAATCAGAGAACAGGAGGCAGAGTTTTGTTAGTTTAGCCTGACGAGGTCCAGGCTATCAGATAAATTGCTCAGAAACCACTCGGTGGATATTTTTTCTGCCACCAGTGTGTAATTATATGTCTTTAATTTACTGACTGTTGGCCTAGATGAAACATTTGAGATAAAATTCGATTTTTTATCATTTATTTTCGTAGCGCACCCGAGGCTGTTTGGAAAATATCAAACCGAAACTATTTAATATCCAGCAGATTTGACCATTTCGTGAATTGATTTAGGAACTGTTAAGCTCAGGAACACTTCTGATATAACGTCAGCTATGAACTATATTTTTTCTCAGCAGAGAAATAATAGTTTTTTACCTTGTTTTGATGAAAATTCGTTCGTGGCGGCAGCCATTTTGAATGACGACGTCAGTCGACATCGTTCAAAACTCCGCCTTCTGCTCTCTGATTGCTCAGGAACACTTCTGATATAACGTCAGCTATGAAATCTATTTTTTCTCAGCAGAGAAATAATAGTTTTTTACCTTGTTTTATTGAAAATTCCTTCGTGGCGGCAGCCATTTTGAATGACGACGTCAGTCGACGTCGTTCAAAACTCCGCCTTCTGTTCTCTGATTGGTCCGGTCAAAAATCGGCCGGAGAAATCCTTGTGGATGGGAGAAATGCCAGACCCAGCAGTGAAGGGAAATGAGAATTGAGCGGAGCTGCGTAGGAATGGCGAGGGCCAGGCTAACAACGCTGTCATTTCTCAACTTATAATATTTGTCTAATGTGAAAGTTGGGGGGAGGGAGATATGTATTCCTTCAAGGAATGCTAGACCTGCAGTATTTTTTTTTCAGTTGGAGACTAATTTTATTCTTGTCTGTCTTAGACATACCAAGAGATGAACTTTGACCCTCATGGAGCAAACGTTTCTGGAAAATGTGGCATCAGCAGCAGTGAGCTTGTGCTGGCGTCTGAAGAAATGACCGTAGCATTCACATTTGTCAATGTAAGTAATCTTCAGTTGTAGCAAGATATTTCTTTATGAAATGTTGTGTTTTAACTTTAGCAATAATTAATGCCCCAATTTAGATAAGGTGCTTATTTACTACATACAGTATTTATGCATAACACAACAGGTTTGCATCTTAAAGGTGCTCATTGCAAAGTCTTGAAGACTGGTCAAAAAGTATTTACATACGGTAGTATCTAAATCTGCAATTATTTAATGTGACCTTGAATAAAAATGTGATTTATTCTTGATAGCTGTCTTTTTCTTAAATTTAGCAGCAAATTATCTCGTTTCCACCTTAACATATTTGAAAATCAGTGTTTTTAATAATAATAAACTTTATTTGTATAGCACCTTCCTACAATGCCTTGCATTGACCAAGGTGCTTAACAGGATAAAAAGATGAATAAACTGGAACAATAAATCAATGAAAATAGAATAAGAAACAACAGCAATAAAAGAAGGCAATGGAAATAAAAAATGCTACATACTAAAATAACACAAGTAATAAAAGTTACACACTGAAAGCTTTTTTGAACAAGTGGAAATAAAAAGGCAATGGAAATAAAAAATGCTACATGTTAAAATACCAAAAGTAATAAAATTTACACACACAATTTACAAACATTTTCTATTTCGCCTTATTTGTTTACCTACAGTCTAGGTCAAACACGTGACTCAAGCTTTCGTTTGATTTTTAGCCAGATTTAGTCAAGTTCTTTATTTTTGAATTGCATATCAATATACAGTATCTGAAAAACTATTGAAATAGTCTTTTGAACTGCACCATTCAGTATAATTTGTGGTAACATTTTGTGTTTGATTTCTTATTTGCAATGGATATCTTTTGATCTTTGGGAAACAGAAGTGTTGACAGTTTTATAATTATTGTGTAAAATACTCAGTTTTGACAGGTACTGCAATTATACAACTCTGATGAGCTCCAGTATATTTTGTCAGCCAGAAAACAGAAGTGAAATGTTTATACATTGTAAAGATATATGAGGAGACGTTTCATTTCTCTGTTCCTGAACTTGTCTTTTCACAGGACACAAAGAAATTCCGCCTCCACACTCTGAATGTCACGGTCAACACTGGGTCCGGTAATAAGAAAAATCGCATCTACCTTTTTATAAAACCACATGTACGACCGAGAGTAAGGTTGAAATTGAATTGCCTGTTTCCTTCAGGTTTCCACGAGGTCGTTACCAACCTGACTTTGTGGGAGACCAACATCGGCAGCTCCTACATGTGCAATAAGGAGCAGAACTCCACCATCGGTGACCAGCTCAGCCTTTACACATTCAACCTGCGAGTGCAACCTTTTGGAGTGAAGAAGGGTGATTTCAGCACAGGTAAGGGATTTATTTAAGTGTTGTACTGCAGTTTCTTTTATTTATTGGTATAGTTATGTGGATAAATTTATGATTACTGTACATAAAAGTTGACGTGAGGAAAGGACATTTTTGTCTGCATTAAATAGAATATAATCGTTTCACTATCTGGATTGGCTCACAACTTCAAGCTGTGTTTTGTTTTTCAACTTTTAGGAGATTATTGTATGCTTAGGTTGCAAAGTGCCCTTTAAAAGTGTGGTACTTCAAGATTTTCTAGACCTTTAAATCTGTATTTGATTTAAAAATAGGGAAATAAAGCTCCCAACAGGAAGTATTAGTTATATTCTAATAATGTAGGCCAGGGCAGCTGTCATAAAGACAAATGAGGAAGTGCTATTCTGCTGCTTCATTCTCATCTCTCATTTGCTGTTTTGAGTTAGAAAATCCACCAGTTTGACTGACTCTCTTTTTATCTGCAGCCTATGAGTGTTCATTGGATGACCCCAGCATCTTAATCCCAATCATTGTCGGCGCTGCTCTGGCTGGCTTGATTCTCATTGTAGTGGTCGCTTACGTGATCGGTCGAAGAAAGACCAATGCTGGATATCAGACCCTTTAGATTCAGATTTGCAGTTATTCCTGAAATGTCATGGGATTCACAAGTCTGGTCCTTGGCTGTTAACGTGCAGTAGTTTTAATTGGCACTTGAAAAGAAAAGGCAGTGTTTAAAATGTCTAATGGGGAAAAAATGACGCAGTTTTATAAAATAATAGCTGGTAAATATAAAATAATCTGGTGATGGTGATAGTAAAGCTGAATTTAAGTGATGTGAACAACATTACTCGTCTAATATGTAACAATATATGTATTCTGTTTGAAAACAGAATAAATCTGCATGAAAGGATTAGCTGTTCTTCTCAAGGACCAAACTTGTCTGTCCTTGTCCACCCTCCCTCATGTCTGTTTTGCTTTTCTTTATTGTGCTTTTTGTTAATGGGCAAGTGCAAGACCCACAAAGCATTTCTCCAATCATTCTAGCCAATACAATTACAATAAATGCTATTTTAAACGTGTAATATGCATTGTTCAGGTACGGAGCTGCCTGGACATTTATAGAGGCCCCATGATGTGCATCTCCCCCTCCACACAGACACAGTCACAGAATTTTCTACTTTAGGGTCCTGCACTTGCTCAGCAGACATTCCCCATTTTGTTTGCTTTTGTTGTCACTTATTCTTTAAGCATATTTATGATTTGACTTTTCATCGCCACAATTATTGAGACGTTCTCAAATGTTCTAACACCATTTTGTCACGGATCAAAGCTAAATAATCAAACCTTTTTTTTTTCTCTGTTCCTCGAAATTTCTCCGCATTAATGAATGTCTGCTTTTATTTTGAAAAGTTGTCAAAAATATGTTTTGTTTTTGCCCATGTTTTCCCCTGTAGACCAGGAGGAACTTTGGGATTTTACCTGATATTGTGACTCCAGTCGTATTTTGAACGTGACATTAGATTATTCTTTACTAAAAAAAAATCCCACCCTGTCAGACAGTTAAGTCCAGATTAAACTACCGGTAAACATCTTCGTGACTCATTTACAATTGAGTTTACCGAACTCGATGCAATGCTTCCTGGAACTCCCATTAGCTTGCGCTCACTTCGCTCAGATAAATTTCTGCTGGGTTACATGTTGGCATTAGGTTTATGAAAAGGGACAATACAGTTCAGTAGTTATTTGCTTTCAGCACATAATTCTGAAACAAGAATATTTACGTATAAATGCACTACGAGACTTAATGTTTTGCTTGTTGTCACCTGTGTACATGTTAAGGCGTCGTAACAGATGAAGGGACGTTAAAGTTGCAGAAAACTTTGTTTCAAAACTTTTCTTTAGATGTTTGCAGCAGTTTTTCACAGGAATAGTTTAACATGTAAAGTTTTGCTTTCTTGAATGACGTTGGAGGAAAAGATGCCACTTTTTGGTCGTAAAATTCAAAGTGCTAGCTGCTGCTCATCACTAAAAGACTGGAAATGGGGATACGCAGAGAGTAGTTACGCTGGGTTTAAATTAAAACTAAAACACCCTACTGGCTTTGTGAGTCCCGTCTGTGCAGCCAACTCTGAAAGAAAGTAAAATTCCTGTTTTTATTTATTTTTAATTTTTTTCGAGTTCAGATATTGGCTTATCAGGGTTTTGTACCGGTGAGTTTTACTGAATCTTTAAGCAGCACAAGCCATAAACCCAACATCAGCCAGCAGGTTTTAATCTCCTGACTCCAGGTGCTCTGTGATGAAAATGTGCATAGACAGGATTTTTCTTCATGTCTGAGTCGGTTGTTTATTGACAGATGTTTTCAGGACTGTTTTAGGTTGTGGAATTGGAGCAGGTTTCAGTGAAGTGGGAGTGGCGAGCCTCAGATTGTATTTAAACGATAAAAAGTCGTAGTTGTAGATTAAGTCTAGTAAGAGTGCAGCCTACTCTTTGCTGTTCTGTGTTTTGCTGATCGATTTTGCTTCAACGGGTCACTGTACATTTGTATGAATAATTCTTGCTCATAATCAAATACAAGATTAGCTTTTTTTCTCCTGATTGTTGCCTCCTTTGTCTACTTCAGCTTTGTAAAAGTTGCCTTAATTATGAAGATGGTTTTGCAGCACCACTACAATTTTTATGAGACTTTTAAAACTCATCTGACGGGTTTGTCATCATAACATACCAGTAATAAATCAAATTTGCACATTTTGACACTCGTTTCAACTTTGTTTGGCTCATAAATGACTTCACCTCCTCGTTTTGGGGATAATAGCACAACGAACAAAATAATAATAATAAAAGGGAATCAGTGCTGCAGAACCATTTCCGTTACTGTGCATTATGTGCAAACAAATGACAGATAATTTTATCTGCACTCACTCCTGTCAGCTTAAACGATTTAAACGCGGTGTGTGTGATTGGAGCTTTATAGTATTTTCAATGGAAATAAAAATGTAAAAAATTGGATCCATGTTGTCGTCCGTGTTTTAAAATTCATTTTTCAACTTTCAGGTGTTTTACATTCCCTTTTTAAGAAAAGGGAAAAAAAGTTTTTTTTTTAACAAGTGAGATGTTTTCTCCTGTGCTCTCTTCATTCCCATCTAGCGGTGGACTGCCAGCCCAAGGCGGAAAGCTACGTTGTCCCCATAGCTGTCGGAGTTGCCCTGGTTATTCTCATACTTATTGTTGTGGTGGCCTATTTCATCGGGAGGAGGAGAAACATGGCTTCCGGCTACCAATCCTTCTGATTTTACTCTCCTTTCAGAGCTTTCTCTAATAAGGGATAATCGCTGCCTTTTATATCTTGTTGCGTTTTAACTGTCAGGGAAAAAAATGTTTCAGTGTTTTCATGTGGCGTTAAGTGGTGACTGTGTTTAATGGTTGGGAGCGTTGAGGTTTCTTGCTGAGGATCATTTGAGCGCGAGCAGGTCAGCTTTACATAAAGACTGGAAACGAGAGGAAAGGTTTTTGCCTGGTCCTCTTACGGCCGCCTAACCCTCATCGCCTAACCATCATCGATTTAAACCAGATGTTGGCTTGTCAGGATTAGATCTGTTGACTTTTGCTTCCTGCAGATGCCGCCAGAGAAATGCATATGGGGAGTACACGCTTCAGATCTTTGTCGAAAACTTGACGCCCCACAAATACAGAATTGGTGCATCAGGATATTTAAAACGATCCCCTTCAGATTATTAAAGCGTTCCAGTTTTTAAGCTCAGCTGACCAGCTTTAATCTGCATGTTTCTATAAGAAATGAGTTTTCTTCCCACCAAGAATGATTTTCTCACAAGTAGGAAAATATATATTTAAAAAAAAATTATAGTTGCATTCACTTGAATGTTGTTTCTAATCAAAGTTTTTTGTGGGTTTTGGTTTCTTCCTGCTACTTTCACCTGTTTAACCTTCACTGACTTTTCTGCCTAATCACTAACCCGCTGTTTGTCTGTCTTTACGTCAGCCGAGGAGTGCTTCCTGGACTCTGATTTGAGCTTTCTGGTACCCATTGCTGTGGGCGTGGCGCTCAGCTTCCTAATCATCCTTGTGCTCATTTCCTACCTGATTGGTCGGCGGAAGAGTCGCACTGGCTACCAGTCAGTTTAGTCCAACCTGCCCGCCTGATTCCTTTTCCACCCTCTCAGCTCTTAAACGTCTGCCCTGCTTCTCGGTGCATCAAAGACCTGCACAGATTTTATTTTCACTTTCCCCGGCCTCGAGGCAGCGTCTCCCTGCAATAACTTTTAGCTTATTTCTTAATGTCTAAAAGTTTCAGCTGTCCTAGCAGTTTTCCTTTTGTTTCGCCGCCACCACTGACCGAATCAAGCACCAAAATATTTATGATTGGTAACTGAATAATTTTATTATAAACTGCATGTCTTACTAAAATAGATTTATCGCTCTTAATAGTCCTCCTTCCTCCCAACCCAGAGAGGCCTTTTGCTCTCGACGTCTGTGTTGTACAATAATAATATACATGTAAATTAATCTTGTACAGAATAACTTGGATTTTTGATGACACGAATGTATGAGCAAGCTAATGCCACTTCATTTCTCAACAAATAAAATCAGCTTTTCATTGATTACGTAACTATCATGTAACTTAAAATAACAGTTGACCAAAACTTCACTTGTTGCACAAACTATCACCTAATTGTAGCTTGATAAAAGGGACAATAAGACACTTTACCAGCAACGGGACCATTTTTTTTTTTTCTTGTATTTGGCTGTTTCTTTGTAATCCTTTAGCATGTAGAAGTTTAACTGTACTTCTAGACCAGGGGTCTGCAACCTGCGGCTCTGGAGCCACATGCGGCTCTTTGGTCCGTCCAGAGCGGCTCTTTCAAGCTTGGAGTTCTGAATTTTATAGGATGTTATAACCACAACAAAAAATGACTAGCTTTACCAGTTTTGCTGTAATTTCCTTTGCAAATATGTGGATAATAGTACTAATACACAGAGTAAATTATACTCCCTTTAACTTTATGCTTTACTTCTTCAAAGTACGCAATTTCTCCAGAATATTAAAAAAACCATAAGCCTGCACAATTCATTGTTTTAGTTTTTTTAATTTGGCAAAATATCTTTTTTTTTTTTTAACAAGAATCTAGTTTTCTGTGATAGATTTGTGACTGGGACCTGGGTACCACTGATCCCCTGCAACCCAAAAAGGAAGAAGCGAGTAAATGAAATGGGTGCGGGATCTAGTCTTTTGTTGGTCTCAAAATGTAAAAATATCAATATATTTTAACAGACATTGGATGTAGTTATTTATAATTTTATGTCTACTGGCCAGAAAAGCCCCATCTAACAAACTTAAAGTGGCCCATGGGCCACCAGTTGAAAATGACAGTTGTAGCAGGTTTTGCGGCTCTGGACACGTTTAATTTAGTGAACGAAGGGTCAGAAATGGCTCCTTTGGTCGTAAAGGTTGCAGACCCCTGTTCTAGAATAACACTGCACCGGGATCAAACATTTGACATGAATCTGTTTTTAACTAATGCTCAATCCACTGCACATTCAACATGAGTGGTTCCAACTTGGAAGATGAGGAACACTCGTCAGATCACGTCGTGTTCCCTGGTTGTGTTCGATCACTCGACTGTTCTGTGCCTTTCTGTTGTGCACCTCTGAGTTGCTTTAAGCCTCGTCTCCACCTCATGAGTATTGTGATAAGTTGATCTTGATTAACACAAGTGGGGAACAAATTAAATAAAGTTTTGTTCTTGTTTTGTATCTTTGTCATTCTTGCGCTGTGTCACAAAGGTGTTTTGCAAAGAGGAAACTTCACCATGTCTGACTCTGGTCCACCAGGTGTGTTTAAGAACTTGTAACAAATGGAGGCATAACCCTCTTCTGGTTATTGTTGGCATGCAGATGCAAAGTGAGATCAGTCGCTTGCTCAGTGTGTGTTTTCTGAACATTTTGTACTCCAGCTTGTCACTCTTCAATGCCGCAGGTCATGAAGTATAGCTCCTTACTGTCCTTTGTTGCTTGAGAATCTGAACTTCCAAATGTGCAAGTGTTTAACACATTTAAACTCATTCAGCTGTGGACACAGGTTCTAAATGCAACAGGAAAGCAGTTAAATTAGATCAGTAAAGCTACATGTGTAGCTGTAACGCGTTTTAATTTAATGTGAGACGCAGATTTCAGTGCTCATTCGCTTCTGAAGCAACAGAGTGAATAAAAACATTATCCTCTAATTCTGATTACAGTATTAATATATTTCTTCTACATGTTCTGCACAAATGCATGAAGCTGCAGGCAGAAGTTCAGACTATGACAGCTAAAAACAGCAGACACTTTCACACTATAGTTCAGGTCTTTCCAACAAGCGGTCCCTGGGCCGAATGGGGCCCTTTTAAAAGAAAATGTGGCCCCGTCAAAGTTGCCACAATATCAAACTGGTTCATTTGAATGGAATACTAAAAATAATATGATTCATATTGGAGCAATGTTTCAAGTTCAATTAATTTTATTGTCATTGTGGTACATGAGGTGGAATGAAATTATGTACACAGCTTCCCAGTTACACCTACAAATGACAAAATATAAAGTCTAAAAAGAAACTAAATAAGGATCTAAGTTATATTAGATATAGATACATTCATACTTTGAGTCTAACGCTTTTCTGGATGTTGCTCTCATTGACCTAGCAGCATAAAGATAAACTTTTTAAAAATAATCTCAAAATCCTAAAAGAATGTGCTTACGTTGGTTCACAAATGTTTCTAAGGATTACGTTAGCTTCTGCATGCTAACGGTAATTAGCTAAATTTAAGTTTCTACTGGATTGTTAATAATAATGAATTCAATTTATAACGCACTTTTCATTAGTGAAAATCTCACTTGATTGTTGATAGTAAATGTTTGTCATTTGGAGTTTATATTATATAGTTTTAATAATTTTGTTAATTTAATGACACTAGTGTAAAAATAATAATATACTGTATATCTAAAAAAGCTAAGTCTGGTCCTCTGGACATTAAAAAAAAAAGCAAAAAAAATTGTAGAAACGTTTCGTGCCTTCGTCCGAAAGACTTCCTCAGTCTGAGCTGCTGTATTCAGCTCAGTCTTATAAATAGCACCCTCTCACAGTGGATCAACCAGTTGGCTGTTGACAGCCGAAACCAGCTGCTCACATGATCAAGGAGGACCATCAGCCTAACGATGGATCGTTAGCACCCTGATGGTTGTTTGCTAACCTTTTTTAGAATTTTCTACCTGGATTATTGAGCATGCATCAGGGTATATATATATACAGTACAGTATATATATATATATTTATACAGGTCATTGAGTCACAAGAGCTCATTTTCAAGAGAGACCCGTCTTAGGGAGCAGATAGTGGGGGTTAAGGGCCTTGCTCAGGGGCCTGGAGTGGAGCAAATGAGAGTGGAGGCAGGTGTGGGTGTTCCACCCACATTTTGATGTTGACGGTACCAGGAGTTGAACCTGCGACTTGGTGCGTGGCTTGTATAAAACTTCTCTTTCTCACAGCTTTCATTCATTCAGAATTGAAAAAGACTTCTGGACAGAAGTCGAAACGTTTTCTGCAACAAATAAAGTCCAGTTGATCCTGTATTGAACGGCTTTTTTGATTTTATCATGTCCTGGACGACTGAGAATCTTCACCAGCAACCTGCGACTTTCCGATCACAGGCCCATCTTTAACCTCTGCGCAATGAGAGGTTCATAAAAACACAAAAGTGAAAATGATTTTGATCCAGAGGGGTTTCAAGTCATAATACAATCATAATTTCATATTTATCCATGATGGAGAAAAAGCGAGCATTAAAAACTTGAACACTTTCAACATTGCATTTGTTAGACGTGCTGTTATCTGAATAAATATCAACTGTTTAGTAGCAAAATCTGTAAGATTATAGTTTCCACAAAAGGTTATGTTTAAAAGCTTAGACTCAGGGAAGTGTTTTACTGATCAAATCTGAGTCATATTTCACTTTCAAAAGCAAATTTTTTAACCAAAAAAGTATATTATAAATGTAAAAAAAACTACTCTTAAACAAAATATTTTAATCATGTCTTTTTCTTTATTATGTCTTTTTTACTGTATAAGTACAGTAGAAGTCTTGTTTTCAGTGTTTACATATTTCTTTGAATTCTTGCAACATACGTGTTTGAAAAATATATTTTTAATAAAATTAGTACTTTGTCACTCAAAAGTATGGAAACAAACCCAAAATCTAACATGGCAACATTTCTAATTTGATATTATTGTTTTAAAGTCATGATTGAATTTGCATAGCTGGGAATAACTACTGGGCAGAGTATAATTGAGTTTAATTAATCTAGCTAATCATTAAATTATATATATATATATAAGAGCTGAATTGTAACTATGCACTCATCTTGTGCTTAGCACTGGTTGTTGTAGGTGCAGATGCTGACACACACACACAAAAAATTACTTTTGAGGATTTCGTTTCACATGAGAAGACACTGATATTAAAGAGAAAGATGAGGAGAGGGAAATAACATAATTCATGAAAAATAACTCTTTTCTTATACATATTTTCTCATAGAAGCATCCTGCTGGCAGCATTGTCTTTGCCTTACGCTCCAACATCCAAAGAGAAGGTCATGCTGCCCAGGTAGCGGTCAGTGGGCGAATCATTAATGATTCCTTTTCCATTCAGTTTGCATTGCACTTGAATGTGAGTGTCGTACTGCACTCCTGCAAAGCGCACAGCCACTACAGGTGAAGAGTAGTTTACCTGAGACAAAGCAAAGAGAATACAGAGCGCTGACACGTGTTATGATCAATGCTTTTCCCACTGCACCGTCATAAATCCCCACTCACATGTCTGAGCTTCCCGTAGTAAGGGTAGTACTTCATGTCAAAAATACTTCTAGGGAAAAACTGGATTTCTCCTAAAGCTTCCGGTGGTCCTTTCTGAGAGGAGAAACAGAGTTATTCACTCCTACCGGTACTCGTTCAGATGCTAAATCTGATACACAGTTAAATGATTTTATGTTAACCGTACCTTAACTCTACAAGTCACATTTATTGGTTTTCCCTGCCCAGGTAAGTAACCAAGAATCTATGAGTTAAAAACAAAATGCAAATGATGAATGTAAAGGCTTCATGTTTGATACAATAACTTGTTTTTGAAGTCTTCAAGCTGACATACAATAGGAGACACATTTAAAATTGTGTACATTAAAAAAGAAAATTTAATCCAAACTTATCTTCACAATACTGTAAATAAATCAAAATCTCCAAACAAAAGTTACACATTATATATATATGTATATATATATATATATATATATATATATATATATATACATATATATATATAATATATATATATATATATATATATATATATATATATATATATATATATATATATATATATATATATATATATATATATATATATTATATATATATA
>JBBPBX010000019.1:81711-121665 GCA_038048925.1 Garcialebias charrua | reverse complement strand
AAGGCTCAAAGGACCAGCGACCTGCTGTCCGACACGCCGTGAGGAAGAGGACCGAGATACGCCTCAGCAGCAGCCGCAGAGATGTAACCGAGCCGGACTCGGGCATGTTCAGCTGGACGGAGCGACGCTGGTGCTCAGAGAATGCCACAGCAAGTGAACGCATCGTCGGCTTGTGAGCCGATTGATCTCGGATTTGTACCGTTTATTACCGCAGAGTCGTGATTCCTGATTTTATTTTGTATTTTTCCCCCAAGAGGAGTTGAACATCGCCCATCATCAACAACAAGCATGCCGCCTCCTGCTCACAGCCTTCAATCCAGCAGCGGGCTGAGTCTGTCTGAAACCAGCATGGGTAGGTGTGCAAGGTGACCTGGTGTGTCTGCTGCTGCAGTTCTTTTTATTTATATATAAATTAAACAACACATGTATACCGTCTCAACTGTTTACACACCTAATATTAGTAATAACGAAGGCCCATAAGAGTTAGGTCAAATAGGACTACTCGTTGCATCACCAGACGGGGTACAGTATTTTGTTGTGGTCCAGGCCGCAGCGCGTCACTGCAGGTGTGGAGCAGCCACAGCTGGCCACAGCTGCCTGGATGTTTGGATCCATGGACCTCTGGTGCCAGCACCACAATGCTTAGAGTCATCTGACATATTCCTGTTTTTACTATTTTACATCACTGTTTTTGTTTCTGTTTTATATATATATAATTTTATTTCATTTATTTTTTTCAATTGCTTTCTTTTATGAATGTCTACTGTTGTCATTGTCATCAATCTTTGTTAAAATCAGGTCTCTTGTAAATGAGTCCTCGAGACTCAATGAGACTAAATAAAGGTTGAATGAATGAATGACATGAATCAGCTATGGGTGATGCAGGCTAACAGACTCCCATGCTGTCAGAATTAAAATGTATAAAATATGCACACTGTTAAAATCAGATTCACCAGTAAGGTGTATTTATGTGAGAACAGTGAGTTTTATGACTTGATCATTCTATTCATTCATTCATTCATTCAACCTTTATTTAAGCAGGTTAATCCCATTGAGCCTCGAGGACTCGTTTACAAGAGAGACCTGGCTACAAACAAAGAATGATGACAACAGCAACAGTAGATTTTCCTTGGACAGTCAACAAAAGACAAACATAAGAGAAATACAGATTTTTTTTAACAAGTTAAAACAAAGATGTTAAAGTAGCAAAACAGACAGATTATAAGGCAGATGTAGAAAATCAAAAACAGGAACATGTCTGCATTGGTTTTTGCCAGGATTCCAACAGATTCTTAAAGCCATTTAGAGAAGTCAAGGTCGAGAGCTTCAGATCTTTTTGTAAGATATTCCAGGAAGCAGGAGCGGAGTAGGAGAAGGCCCTTTTTCCAAGTTCAGTCCTCACTGACAGAACACGGCAGGTAATCATGTCCTGAGAGCGCACGCTGTAGCTGCACTCACGCAGAGACATGTAGGAGGAGATGTATGAAGGGCAGCAGACCAAGAAGTGATTTAAAGATGAAAATAAAAGCATTCTATGGTAGGCTCTACATAAACGGAGCTTTAAAGCTACATATTTATTGCTATTTCATATGTTTAATCTAAGATGATATTCAGTGCTTCTTAAATAAGACGATAAAAGCAAATGTTTTCCTGTTTACTTTCTTCCATATGATTTTTGCAGGCAGACCACCGCACAGTTCATTCTAATTTAACTACCGGTATTCATATAACAAAACATTCAGGTGGATTGGGAATAGAATTCTCCGACTTTCATTTTGTTATAAATTTTCATTTATTCAGCAATATCTATTAAATAAATCCCCATAAAAATACAATGAGACTTCAGTTCTCTTAAAGTAGTTCTCTACTACCGGTACATTTCCTGTTTGTCTTCTAATGCTTCTTTTAGTCTTGCTATCTTAGTTTTTATCAACTGCTTTGCAACATTTAAATATTAGCTACCTTTCAGCTATATTCTTGCTGACTACCATTTTGCAAATTTAAACATGCAGTTTTGCTACTTTTGGGTACTGTTATTATGCAAATTTAAGCTTTAAATACAGTTGTTGTTTTAACTTAGCTAAGGTTTTGTTAATTTTAGCTTCTGACAACAGCTGTGGTAGTTTTAGTTATTAGCTAAACTTTGGCAAATTTGAGCTTTTAGCTACATGTTTGCTACATTTGTATTTTTAGTTATAGTTTTGCTCATTTTAGCTTTTAAGTATTTCCCTCCTTTGCTTGTTTTAACTTTTAGCAGTACCGGTATACATTTTCTGTAAAATCATCACTCGACATTTACACTAATTTATTTGCAAAAAATACAAATTCTTTCCTGATTGATGTAAGAAATCAAACGTGTTCTTGTTTTTTAAATAAACATGAGCATCAAAGAAAACATCCAGTATAGCAGCAGGCCGCTGGTTGTGTTGTTTCCAGTAGTCTTCTTAATCACCAGTCTCACCAGCTGAGTCCTTCATTTGTCACCATGGCAACACCGAATCTCTGTTTACAGAAGGAAAGCATGTTTTCTTATTCATCTCCAGATCTATGGTTTAATATTTAGCAGCAGTCGGTCTGTGGCCTGCACATATTTACGACATACAAAAGGGTTTATCTATTAGATCGGATGGACTAAATAAAACAATAAAATAAGAATAAAGCAGATTGATGGAGATTTAATCTGCTCTCTACAATGAGAGGACACAGATGGAGCTACTGCTGAAAGAAAAACACGAGATAAAGAGGTCAGCTTAGATTACAGGACATTTTGTTTTACGCCTCACTTGTGATTTACTGTAAAGTGGAATGAGATTTGATTTAATCAAAGTTAAATTTAAGGTAAATTAATTAGACTTAATAGTCACTTGGGATGTAGGAGGTTCAGGTTATAGTGAGTTATTCTAATCTTATCATCTTGAATGTTATTGTCAGTTTTTTTTTTGTCATTTCTCAAACTTTTTTTGTTTTGTTTTTCCTCTAAAACCTACGCTCAGATTCAGATAGGAGCTGTATCACATTGGTTATTGTGAAATTGTGTGAATTTGATGAAAATGGATGATTTTAGTCACTCCTGTCTTTAATTTGTAAACCAAATGATGTTGGAACGCAAATACTGTAGTGGGGTTTGGAGAGGGAGTGCGTCTGGGGGTCCTCCAGAAATTTTTGAATAAAGTAGATGCCATTTCCTACATTCTGGTTGGTAAATATCTATGCTTACCTACATAAGTAAACACTCGATTCAATAACAATTTTAGCAACAAGAAGTAGCCTGACCAACAGCTCTCCTTGTGTGAATAGGGAATGCTCCGCTTCTCTCAAGCATCCTAAACCCCCCCTCCCCCCCAGCGCCGAGTAGTATCTCCATTGCCACTGCTTTCATGTGCATCAATTCTCAGATGTTGTACAATTAGAAGACTTTTTACCATACCATACCTTACCATTTTATTTATAGAGCACTTAAAACAGCGACAAGGCCAACCAAAGTGCATTTTAAAAATGAAAGTAAATTGGACTGTCTTTGACAAATTGGCGCTGTTGTTTTGATAATTGATTTATGTCACGTGATTACCCATCAAACATTTCTCGTATTTTTAATGTATCTTTTATTAATGACCCACTTAAACTGTAAAACTGATTAGCAATTTAGTTGTGCTGTTTAATTTTATTTTTGTGTTTTTAATCAAATCACCCATGACTGTACTTTTTGGAGCTGAGATTTTTTCTAAGGGTAGAAGCGAAAATGCCTACCGGTACTTGAATGGGCAGCTCTTATGTAATATTAGGAAGCTTGTAACATGGGCGTAGCCAGGATTTTATGAGGGGCGGTTCGTTTAAAGGAAACGTGGACCTTGAAAGAGCAACATGCCTCGGTGGTTCACTGGAAACGTGTCGGGTTGCCGCTCCAAACCTTTTCTCGACTCGGGTTCGAACCTCACTTGGTTGAATTTATTTTACGTTTGTCTTTTATTGGATAAAAAAAAAGGAGTTTGTGTTAACCACAGGCATATTAACTCCTTTTTCTTTCTTTTTTTTCCAATAAAAGACAAACGTAAAATAAGTTCAACCAAGTGAGGTTCGAACCCGAGTCGAGAAAAGGTTTGGAGCGGCAACCAGACGCGTTTCCAGTGAACCACCGAGGCGTGTTGCTCTTTCAAGTTCCATGTTTCCTTTAAACAAACCGCCCCTCATAAAATCCCTAGGCGGGACTTCATAGGCAAAGTGGGCGGTTCGTTCGAACCGAGCGAACCCCCCCTGCCTACGCGCATGTGTAAGTGGCTGTTATGTTTAAAATCAGTGTTTATGTAATTACTTTCGGATTACATGTCCATTATAGGTTTTATTCATTCAAAGCATGCAGTCAGATTTGTTCATAACTTTTTTTTAGTACGCCTGAGAGTTACCGGATCCAAGCAAACAGTTGCCGGAATGCACCCTGTCAAAATAAGAGCGTTCCCTGATCCTGTTCCGGCAGGATCCAGCTCAAATTAAGCCCTTATTTTAGTAATGATGTCAAGTTAATGTCTGTTTTTTTTTTCTCTGCAGAATTCTGTTGACAGAACTCGTCTCATAATGACTTTCCGTGAAAAATGCTCATAACATCACCGAACACATTTGCAGCATCTTGGCAGCAGACGATTTTTACAACTTCCTCTGAGATGTTTCAACAGAATTAATCATTAATGGTCAAAGTGACAGAGCCAGATCAATGGCAGTTTAGCCTCAAATCTCTTTAATGACTTCCCACAACAACAGTGCTTATGGATTCTTTGTTTGCAGGCTCTTTTAATTAAATCTGTGATTTACCGGTAATCTCACTGATGCTGAGTCTCGTTTTCTCTGTTTGTTGAACCTCCTATAGGTTCATTTAAGAGGAGAAAGAGGAAATCTATAATTGTGACGGTGATGCTGCTCATTGTATCTATGCTCATTCTCATCTTCGGCTTGGCGGCGACCACCAGGACGCAGAACATCACAGTTGGAGGCTATTACCCAGGAGCTATTGTGAGTTATATGCATGTAAGCAGCTGCAGCAGACCTGTTTAGTGTCACCGTTCATACAAAGTGACAGGAAACCGATCTGCTGAGAGGCAAAAGTGTTTCTAGTTGCTCTTCTAATCTAGACTCTTATAAGCCTCATTAATAAAGTCCCTGAAGCGTGTTTTTTTCTCTTCACACATTCATTATTCAGCATCCTTGTCATTAGAGGTTGAGTGTCCAAATCCATAACTTTCCTCACACTATTCTACTTTTAGCACTGTACTGTACCTTCTTTAGTGAGCCAAAGTCACTCTGCCACTCTTCAAATGTTGTTTTTTCTTTCCAGCTGGGCTTTGGTTCCTTTCTGGGATTCATTGGCGCTCATTTGATAGAGAACAAGAGGCAAATGGTAAGAAAATTTAAATGATTTTATATCACTTTCCGGGATTGTTGTTATGAGATCCTGGTATTAAACAACACATAAGCCTCAGTTATCTTTGGACAGCTTGATTGTGTTAATGTGAGAGTGAGCAGCACGCCCAGCAGAAGCTAGTTCCAGCCGACCTGAAGAGATTCGTGTTGTGCATCGGAACAAGGACCCTGGACTTCATGGGTTGTAGGGGTTGGTGCAGCCAGAAATAGAAGCGGGGTGTAAGAGAAGGAGGACAGATGTCTGCGCTAAAATGAGGGGGGAAGGAAGCTGCAGATGAGCAGAGCAGGTGTGGGGGGGTTCAGGGTTGGGTCTGTCACTGCTGAAGAATGAGTTTGTCGCGACGCCATTTCCCCATAACACAGCTCAGTCAGCATTTGAGACACCGCAGACTGAGCTGTGTTGCATTACATTACAGAGTAGTAAAATGTTATTACATAAACCGGGATGACTGGATTACACTTTGATTATTTACTGTGTTCTCTTTAGGAACAGGCACAAATAACAACCTAGAACTGAGTCATGTGTTAATAGTTTAACAGTATAATGGTATTTACTATGATACGTACCACAGTAAAGAGAGCAGAAGTGAATATGTACATAAATCGTGGTTTTTTTTTTGTTGTTATTTTGACTAATAAATAACTTCATCAAGCTTGAAATAAACCTTGTTTAGGAGATAAATGTTGTTTGAAAAATGGCAAAAAAACTGAACAAGTTTGCAAAGTATTTATGACCGAAAGTGCTCATTATTGTTCATTTTTATTTTTAAAAAAGAACAATACCTTTTCATTAAGGATGTTAAACTATCAAGTAAATGTGCCAGATTGGACCAGATAGGCTCATTTGCATCTCTGGCAGATTGATTGAGTAAAGGTAAAGAACAAAGAAGAAAACACAATCAAATTTTAAAATAAAAATAGGCAAACAGAAAACCAACTACTGTATTCTAATGTACAGCAGAAACTTTGATTAGTTAACAACCTCTGTTTAACAAATGTAGAGAATAAACCGTTTTTAAGGGCCACATTCCAATTTCTTGGACCTTTAATTCAGTTTTGCCAAGAATACAAACCAAAGAAAAAGGTTTTTGCTCTGATACTAATCAGTTAGACTTCAATTAAAGTTCATATTATAAACCAGAAGCTTGTGCTTTGAAATGCATGAACATTCTCGGGCAAGACCCTGTACGGCCACCACCCACTGTTGAGCTTATCTGTGAGTGAGAATATAAAAGTGCTGTTTATTGTGTGTAAAAAAAATACACAACAGTAAGCACCGTATGAGTGTGAACAGGCAAATGAAACTGTGTAAAGCACTTTGCAGAACCCGGAGAAGTTAAAAAGATGGCATACTATTGTGTGGACAGTTTACTTACACACTTACTGTAAGCCGACGGGTTTATGAAAGGTCAGTATTTAGAAGACGCAGGACCCATTTTCCTGAGTATTTACAAAAATCCAAAATGGATCAAAATATTTTCAACACAATACTGTCAAAAAACTAAGAAAAACATTTTTTCTTTCAAATTCTGAGATTTAAAAAGACCAACAAAAAAAAAAATCCTGTTTGTGTCTCTCTCGTCTGAGTTGTGCCTGCCCTGTGGCTGTAAGTGTTAATTTACTGCTATTTTATGCTCACTTTATTAATAAAAGGTTTGTGGTATGTAAAACCAAACGGCTCTGTTAAAGAAAACAGATCATCATAGATCTTTTCTGTACCGACTGTAGCCATCCATGTTACCCATGAGCTCTTGGCTTTGTGGTGCCACTTGAGTTGCTTGTCCGCAGACAGGGTTGGGTGTAACTGTAACTGAATACTTGTTGTATTTCACAGAAGAGTTTAAAAAAAAAGAAAAGTTGCATGAGCGAGCAGGGATGCATTTAGGGTTGCAGCGATGGCAGCAAAGAACCTTGGTGACAGTTTAAACAACTAAAGTAAACAGTTTCTGCCAAGACCCACAGCTCCTCACTCTTTCATTATTACACAACTATATGTGTGTTTTTAGAGTGATCAACCATGCTAAAACTGACACTTTTCTATATTTTGTCCATAGTTGGTAGCGTCTATTGTCTTTATCAGTTTCGGAGTGGTGGCTGCTTTCTGCTGCGCGATCGTTGATGGAGTTTTTGCAGCGAGGCACATTGTGAGTATCTCTAATCAGCTAATGTTACCCATCATAACAACAAAAAGCTCCCAGAGTGGCTTTGACTGCGTAAACAAGCAATATGCAACACACGTCATGCTGAGTCCGCCGAGGCCCTTCACAGTGGGACAAATAAATTTAGCAGCAACAGGAAATTGTTGTCCATGCTGCAAACATATAATCATCACTAATGCACAGTGAAAACTATTTGGAGAATAAAAGCTTATGGTTGAGTGAAATGAAAGATGATCATTAGCAGATTTCTATTTGCTAATGATGTCAATAAAATGGAAAGTGGGGATTTTCTTTTTAGACAGTAATTGCTCATTAAACTGAACAGAAACGATTTGTTGGTGATGATGGTGATAATGGAAAATCAGGGGCAAAAGCATCATGGAACAAAATAAAATTGACTTTTTTCACCACAACCTAAACAGTTTATATTAATAACTTAAGTTATCGAACTAAACACAATCAAGAGCACAATCATGTCTTTATTTGAAAAAAAAAGTAGCTTTAAGGAACTCAAATCACACTAAACACATCCATATTCAGGTCTCTCTTGTAAATGAGTCCTCGAGGCTCAATGGGATTAAGCTGTCTAAATAAAGGTTGAATGAATATATTTTTACAGCCTTTAAACTGTCTTTGACACTAATAAATTACATCTAAAATAGTTGCACTTAACAAAAGTAAAGTATCTGACTTGAAACAATAAAGAAAACTGGAGCTTTTATTAAGAAAAAAACTATTTGATAACTTAATCTAATTTTAGAGTCATTAGAGCCAAGTTTAGCTGTTGGATTATTGGACATTTTTGGGAGTTGGATAAATGTGAATATTTCTAATATCAAATTTAAGTAACATGTAGCAGTACTAGTTAACACCTAAATGTCTAAACTAGTACTAAAGGTGCAGTTTGACCTCAGAACAGGGTTAGAATAATGGATGCATAGCTCTTTAAACAATTTAATTTAGTTTTTTATCTTTTAGTTAAAGTTGAACAAATGTTTCAGCAATTTAAACGGCTTTAAAACTTCCTTCTCCACTTGTAGGAGTTCCATAAATAAAAAGAAAACCAGAACTTCAGCTGTGTCCTTTTCATGCCCTCATTTTTTAATACTCTTTGACCAGAACAAGAGTAAACATGGGAAACTAAATATATATATTTTCCCAGCAGCCAGGGAATAAACTTATTATGAGTGGTGATATAAATAACCAAGTTTGTCCTGTTAGTTTTTAGTTTTGATTCAACTTTACAGTAAATTGGAGCATATCAGGGTCGCATCGAGTAGAAGAATAAAGCGTTTTGTTTGTGGGCTGATCAATCTAGTCATTAAAATTTATCTTACAGAGCCGTTTTCTTCAACAATATGCTGTTTATCAAATTGCATCCGTCACAGATGTGTAGAAATAAAGAACTTGATTCTAACAGATTTTGTTTTCTTTTAAAGTTTATACTGTAGCTGTAATTTTTGCTGTGATTTTTATCTTCTATCTTGTATCTGAGGCTATTAATTTAACTGTGTGTAGAGAGAAGTTTGTATTCATGTTCTTTGTTCTCCTGCAGGACCTCAGACCTCTGTATGCTGGTCGTTGTGAATATCACTCCAATGAGACTACGTCTGAACATGTTGTAAGAAAACTTTAGTAAATTTCACCCTACATGCACTTAGGTGCTGAATTTATTAGGGATGCACAATATTATCGGCATGGTATCGGTATCGGCTGATATTAGTCGTAATTTTAAATATCGGACATCAGCCATTCCATCAAAATAACTCACCAATATAAAAAGCGCTGTTTTTGTATGACAACCCAGTGACAAGGATGCCTGCAGCGCCAGCACGTTATGACATCACACGCACCGTTGAGTTTAGATGTGTGAATATTTACACATTTGCACTGTTCGAGTGTTGTCATTGTGTTGGAGAGAGTAAATGTCACGAATAAATTTGACATTAAACATAATCCAAGCTGAAGTGCTATATCATTTTCAGCCCCCTTTTTGGCATCTGCATTTTGTAGCAGGCCAAACTCACAAAGACCATGCAGATTAATGTAGTATTTTAATTCCACCACAGAGAAAGATATGTAGTCTCTGTAAGTAGGTCTTGGAGAAAAAATATCAGTATATTGGTATTGGTTATCAGCCAAATAACATATCGGCATATCAGATATCGGCCAAAAATCTAATATCATGCATCCCTAGAATATATCTTCAGCTGCTGTGTAAAAATTTTAAAAGTATTAAGAAATGCCTTTTTGTCTTTGACTATTCTTGCGAGAATGTGAGCAACAATCACAGAAAACATCCAGCCATGCTTGAATTACATTATAATAATAATAATAATAACAATAATCATTTTATTTAAAAGTGCCTTTCATGACACCCAAGGACACTTAACAAACCAACACAGTGTAATACAGAGCAAACATTATCAGAGACAAATTGAAATATAAAATACATAAAGGATATAAAATGGTAAGATAAAATACATTTAGTAAAGTTAGTGATACGCTAGTCTAAAGAGATGGGTTTTCAGGGCAGTCTTGAACAGAGAGAGGGAGGTGGTGTTTCGAAGGTCTGGCGGTAGAGCGTTCCAGAGGTGAGGGGCAGAGCAGGTGAAGGCCCTGCTCCCCATGGTGGAGAGGCGGGCAGAGGGTACATGGAGATGTAGTGAAGAGGAGGACCTGAGAGAGCGTGATGGGATGGAGATTTGTAGGAGGTCGGATAGATAAGGAGGGGCAAGGTTGTGGATAGCTTTGAACGTGAGGAGTAGAATTTTGAAGATGATGCGTGATTTAACCGGGAGCCAGTGGAGCTGCTGCAGGACAGGAGTGATGTGATCATAGTAGGAGGTTTGAGTGATGACACGGGCAGCTGAGTTCTGGACCATCTGTAACTTGTGGAGAGATTTGTTGGGGAGGCCGTAGAGAAGAGAGTTGCAGTAGTCAATACGGGAAGTCACAAGACTGTGCACCAGGATGGCTGTGGAGCGAGGTGTCAGAGAAGGACGGAGACGGTTAATATTACGGAGGTGGAAATAAGCAGACCGAGTAATACTGTTGATGTGTGAAGTGAAGGAAAGAGTGGTGTCGAGGATGACACCGAGGCTCTTGACCTGAGGGGAGGGGGATAGCAGAGAGTTGTTAAGGGGGACGAGAAGATGTTCTGATTTTGAGATAGAGTTTTTGGTACCGACGAGAATGACTTCTGTTTTGTTGCTGTTTAGTTGAAGGAAATTGTTAGAAAACCAGTGATTTAGCTCGTTGAGACAGTCGGTGAGGATAGAGGGAGGGTGGGTGGAGTTAGGTTTTGATGACAAGTAGAGCTGCGTGTCATCAGCATAGCAGTGGAAATGGACGCCGTGTTTGCGGAAGATGTGGCCTAGAGGAAGGAGGTAAATGATGAAGAGGAGGGGTCCGAGGACAGAGCCTTGGGGGACACCCGTGGAGACAGGGGAAGACTGGGAACGGAAGGATTTAAGCTGAATGAATTGGGTGCGGTCAGAGAGATAGGAGGTGAACCAGTCTAACGGGGTACCTGAGATGCCAATGGAGGTTAGTCTGTTGAGGAGGATAGAATGACAGATGGTGTCGAAGGCAGAGCTTAGATCCAGAAGAATGAGGATGGACAGAAGACCAGAGTCAGCAGCAAGAAGGAGGTCGTTAGTAATTTTTACTAGGGCTGTTTCGGTGCTATGGTGGGGGCGAAATCCAGATTGAAACTCTTCATAAATGTTGTTGTTGGACAGGTGAGAGTGAAGTTGACTAGCAACAGTTTTTTCAAGGATCTTGGAGATGAAGGGCAGATTGGAGATCGGACGAAGATTACTGAAGTTGGTGAAGTCAAGACCTGGTTTCTTGATGATGGGGGTGATGGCAGCAGATTTGAAGGCTGTGGGAACAATGCCAGAGGTCAGGGAGGAGTGGATGATATTAGTGATGATAGGGAGCAGAGATTAAATTAAAAGAGTTGACAACAAAGAAGCAAGAATCACACACTGAGATTAAATAACAAAATCAATTTTTATTGTAACTGAAAGTTCTGCATTCTTTGAAGGAATGCATGTCACCCGCCACCTTTTGTGCCCAAGTTTTAAACAAAGAACATCTTTCTGTGTTAAAAATGAGCTGTTTTGGTCAATTCTTGAAAACAACATCACACAGTATTGCAAAACCTTACAGAATGTGTCTGGGAAGACTCAGCTTTTAGCACAATAAATTTCAGCTCAGTATCAGTAAATAGTTATACTTATTTTATTGTCTACTAAAGGGGATTAACCGTGACAGCCATCTTGAATTGAATTGTCTCCAAACACTAATCAGTTGTAGATTTACGTACAATGGTTATTTTTTGATAACTAAATTAAAATATGTCCAATGCTTAAGATATTTTGCTAACAGACACACTTTTTATCTTTCCTCTTTATGCTCAGAATAACTAATATAACATTTAAAGAGTCGTTTGGATAATAATACATTTTCTTGCAGAATATTTTAGTATAATTCATCACAAAACAATAAAAACAAAACATTGTTTTATCCAGTCTTAACAGTGCGGTAAAGTAAAACAATGATAGCTGGATATGGGCACCAGTGACCCCCATGACCCGAAAAGGAGGGAGTGGGGAAAAGATAATACTGTAATAATTTTATTTAAAAGTGCCTTTCAGGACACATAATGGATGGATGGCTGTTTTATTTGGTATTCCAGATACAAGCAGCTGAAATGAACATCCTCGGGGGGGGGGGGGCTCAGCCGACAGGATGGAGCTGCTGCTTTGCATTAAACCGTCACCTGAGTGGGGGTTGAATATCTGGTTTGGACACCTCCTGGGCGCTTTCCTTTGAATTTTGTTCAAGGCACATCTCACTAGGAGGAGACCCCGAGGCAGACCTAGGACTTGCTGGAGAGATTTTATCTTCTTTGACCTGGGATCCCTCAGGTGGAGCTGGAGAGTGTTGTTGAAGACTGGGATCCTTCAGCAGGTTCTCCTGGACCTATTGCCTCTGACTCTGCCTTAAGCTGTAGTGTAGCAGATGGATGGATGTTTTAGTCAGACTGTATCAGCAGGGATTAGTTTTGTTTCTCTTATCTTTTGAACATTTTAGTGGCTCTAAAGGCTAAAGGTACACATCTCCCGAAAGAACAATACAGGTAGTCCCCGACTTACGAGCGCTCTAACTTACGAGGTTCCGGACTTACGAGCTGGCGAATTTTTGGAAAAAACGCAAAAAATACTGAGTTTTTCTGTGTTTTTTCACCACAGTTCGTTAGCTAAACATGTGGACACACGTTTCCGATCATTTTTATGCACTCATAAGCAGTTTTTCGATGAAAAACGAGTGTTCGTAGTCGCGCTAGCAAAACCGTTCCAACTTACGAGCGAAATTCCGGACTTACGAGACACGTGGCGGCCGTTCCAAATTACGAGATTTCTGTGTTACGAGCACCTCGTTGTAACGGAACTCGCTCGTAAGTCGGGGACTACCTGTACTGTACAATTATGGATCTGGTGAGCTGGACTTTCTACACAATCAAAAATGTCTTTTCAACAAAACGACAGGGTTCTGGAGAACCCTCTTGTCCGGCTGAGACTCACGCTGCGGGGTATGTCAGAGATCCGTGGGGAGTTTTGCAGCTTATGTGTCTCTCAGTTCTGTCTCAGGAGGACGCTGAAGACATTGGATTTATGATGGCAGGGGCTCTGCTCTTTGGCATCGACAAGGCTCTGTTTTATCAACTTTTGAAGAAGGCATCGGCAGCCGTTTCAACCATGGCAAAGTTTCCGAGTCAGTGCAAAGGTTTGGTTCATGCTATGAGTAATCAAAATCAGCTGATTTACGAGCTAAACCATAAGGTGGAGGCGATTTATGAGAATCACAGGCCATCTGTGGCTCCTAGGGCTTGTCAGCATGTTGGGATTAATAATGAATTTAATAATGAATTTAATTTATAACGCACTTTTCATTAACAAAAATCTCAAAGTGCAACAGATTGGATTGACCTTGAGGAGGCTCATAACACAGATCAGTGGAGTGGAATACCAATAAATTTGGCCATTTTGGACCGGAAAGTTCCAGCAGGACTCAAGGCTGACGAGAAAAAACTGTCTGCCTGAAGAAAAATCAACAATTGTGGCTTATCTGAATCCGACTCCCCCGTTTGGCCTCGAATACGAGCTGACTATCAAATTTCTCCTGGGACATGGGGACAGAGCTCTGTGTTGGGTTATCAGAACTGCCGGCTGAAATAACATCATCAGGACTGTGACCTATCTGAAAGTGCTCAGGAACAAATCTCAACATCTTAACATCAAATGCATGTAACATGTTTATAAATGTGCTTGCTGGTAGTTTTTTGATGTCTCAAATCGTGTCTTGATAGGACAAGATTTCCAATTTCATATGTTGGTGCGTGGCTTGTATAAAACTTCTCGTTCTCACAGCTTCCATTCATTCAGAATTGAAAAAGACTTCTGGACAGAAGTCGAAACGTTTTCTGCAACAAATAAAGTCCAGTTGATCCTGTATTGAACGCCTTTTTTGATTTTATCATGTCCTGGACGACTGAGAATCTTCACCAGCAAGATGTGAAGAGATCTTTTTTTCTAATACCACTATCTATCCTTATGGTTCTTACCCTTTTTCTGTTTAAAAAGTATTCTGATAAAGAATAAGGGGTTGCACTTTGTAGCAGCAGCAACGTGCACTCCACCCATCTTTCGGACGACTGTACGAACATAATTTCAATGTATACCGGTACAATGATAATAAAGCTTATTCTGATGCTGATGTTGATTATGTTATGTAGAGAACCCCACCTCCCTCAGGGCTCCAGACCCAGAGAAGAACTCAGCTTTAGATGATGGCAAAACTTCACAGTTTATGATTTTATATGAGCAGAAATAGTTAGCTATTATTTTTTAAATTATTATTTAACTGTTAATTTTATTTTTTCAGAAGCTGAGGGAAAAAAAGCTTGATTCCTTCCATTAAAGTTTCCTGTCAGTGAAGCATTTAAATTCACAATGACTAGTATAATATAATCTTCTTTATTGTCCCTGTATGGCTCGTATACAAATGAGACTGGGAGCAAAGTGTGCACGGACAGCAAAAAGAACTGATAATCTGTGACCTTCAGGTGATGTGCCACTCATCCTGCAACCTGCGTGTGAAGAACAACACCTGTTACTGCTGCGAACTCTATAACTGCGGGAGGTGAGTGCACCACGCAAACACCTGGCACTCCTCTCAATCTGAGACTACCTGGTTTGCTGAGATTTTCTGTGCAGATTTATTTGCATTGCTGCTTGTGTTGTATCTGAACAAGACTGTTTCTTTTCTTTCTGCGTTTGTTTCAGAGAACATCCACTTATGGGACTTCAGAATAAAGATGTTTTGAAAAAGTTTAGGAAATCATCCATGATTTGGAAGTAGGTCCCTCCTTTTTGACTGATAATGACTTTTCTTGACGAGTTAGTTTCTTTTTTATGTAGATGCAGTTTTATTTGTTTCTTTTAAATCCTCATTTTAATCAGAGTTGTTGAAGAAACGGTTGTAGTGTGCCATTTGTTCATGTTTTGTTTGCTGCCGACTGAATACTGTAATGACCCATTCATGTCCTCTTCTCCTTTTCCCTACTCTTTCCAATGGCCTTTAGTCTATTTACACCATAAATCACAACCTGTTGTAAACCATTTCCTTCTCAGTTGGCTGATTCAATTCAATTCAGTTTATTTATATAGCGCCAAGTCACAACAGAAGTCATCTCAGGGTTGAAGAAAGCATGCTGTTAAAAACTACTCATCACTTTTAGTGGCTTGATTGTAGGCTGTTTCCCTCTTTGTCCCACCCACTGGCCTAGCAGAGCGGAGTTGATGGGAGGCTACCATGAATACACAGATGTGAAGAGCTGCCAGGATGTGGTGCACCTCTACCACCTGTTGTGGTTTGCTACCATCCTCAACATTGTGGCCCTCTTTCTGGGCATCATTACTGCTGCTGTCCTGGGAGGCTTTAAGGACATGGTACGTCCTGTTCATGTTACGTACTGAATGTAGTCTTTGCCAGTGAACATTACTGAGACAAAAAGGTCCAAGTTAGAACTTTAATTTTGTATTTTTAAAATGTATAAATTAGGGATGTCCGATAATATCGGCCTACCGATATTATCGGACCGATATTGGCATAAAAATGTAAAATCTCTACATATCGGTATCGGTTTCTCTTCCGATAACAAAAGCCCGATAAAATAACACTTATTTGTGCACTTTTGTTTCTTTTCTTTGCAGTTTACCTCATTTCTCAAGTGTTGTTTGCACCTCATAGAAATGTACAATCTTCAAAATGTTATTGTTGCCAATCACATTTTATTTAACAATGAAAAATTATAGTAGGCTGTACATTTTACTTTTAGTTGACATTACATGTTCCAAGCACCTTTACAGCTACAATGTTTAATTTTATTTGTTAAGTCAAATTTGTCCTAGCTATAGTGGGTAGTTTTTCCATAACTTCAGCTGAAATGGTTCTTATTTTCTACAGACTGTTTGCCTATGGAATGTATCCAGTGGGGCAACACAATAAAGCAGACAAAATGTCCCTGACAGGAGATATATAATTTCACCTTAATATCGGTTTGTAATATCGGTTAATATCGTAATCGGAAATTAAGTGTTAAACAATATCGGCATATCGAATATCGGCAAAAAAGTCAATATCGAGCATCCCTAGTATAAATAGATATTGAAGGACAGTAGTTCCTCGTTTATCGCGGGGGATGCGTACCCTGAAGCCCCGCTATAAGTGGAAAACTGTGAAGTAGGAATAGTAGTACAAGTAGTAAGCAATAGTTTAATATATATATATGTATGTGTGTGTGTGTTTTAAACCCTTCCCACAGACTTGCAATATTCTAAACAATGTTTCTAAACTCAATGCTCTAAAAGAGCACAGCATGTCATGATCTCAGCTCTGTTGGCCACGCCCACTTCTCCGCAGCAGACGGACACGCTGCAGCAGGAAGCTTCTCCTGCAGCTGGGCTGCACACAGTTGCTAAATAATTTCAAATAATTTATTTAAAATAAAAATTATATGCCAATCGTGCAGCTCCTCCATCAATCAGCCAATTGTGTGTCAATCTTACTTTGAAAACCGCAATAGAGCGACTGCGAAAAACTAACCTTGAAGTAGCGAGGGAATACTGTACTTCTTTATTGTGATTCATATCTTACTTTGTGTGTATAAACACTGGATTATGTCATAATTTGTCATCTGGGATCATTCAGGGTCCTGCTTTGGGGCCAGTCCTGTATTATGTAACATTTCATACTACCGTAGAGATGATGGCCAACTTCACTGCTTCTTTAAAGACTCAACTGTCTGCTTGTTGGACATCATGCTATACAGGTGGTCCTCAACTTACGAACAAGTTCCGTTCCTACGGCCGTTCGCATGTCGAAAATCGCCCTAAGTCGGAAAACACACGAGCCGCCACTACACGTACATGTACGGTACAAAACAGTTACCAAGCACTTTGCCTATCCTAACACAGTACAGTACACTACATAATTATCAAAAAACACATACAGTACATTTGGAACAATACAGTAATAAATACAGTACAGTAGTTAATTTCTTACTTTGAGCTGGTCAAGCCTGTCTCCGTCTGTTTGCATGTTAGCTCGTTGCACGTCCGAGCTCTGCAGCTTCGTGCTGCTCCACGCGGTCCAAACTGTTTACAGGAAGGACTGTTAGCATGTTAACTCCATACATTTGGAGCCATCATGAATGGAAAAAGAGTTAATAACTTACTGGGAGCCGTTTCTCCGCAGTGTCCGTCCAACAAGCTACGCTGCGTTAGCCCCTCCGAGTTTGCATAGGCTGCGCTGCGTTAGCATTTTAGCCCCTCCAAATGGCAGCCGCAGCGGTTTCTCCACGTTTTAGCATGTTAGCTCGGTGTCCAGCCAACATCTGAGGCTGCCAGGCAGACATCGAGGCGAGTTCCGCCGCCCGTCGGCTCCGTGTCCCCGGTGGGGCGTTATCATCTACCCGTCCATCCTACAGCTAGGCTTGTTAGCATGTTATCTCGTTGCTCCTCCGGCCCAGCTCGCTGTCTGCTGCTTCACGCGGTCCCTCCGCAAAACCGCCGTTCAGCTCCCAGCTCATGTATCCGAGCGCAGCAACCTCTGATCAGACACGGTCCATCCGAAGCCGGCTGTCGGGGCAGGAGCTAACTGGCTAAACTGGCGGGCACTGCCGAAAACTGACTGCCGAAAACTGGCGGAAACTGTTGGAAACTTGCCGCAAACTTTGTAAATCAGCTTTAAAAAAAAATAATAATAATACTTTATTTATAAAGCCATTTAAAACAACCACAGCTGCAACAAAGTGCTGTACACATGAAATCAAGAACATTTAAACACATTTAAAAAAATTATTATTATTTTTTTTCTTCATATTTTTATTAATATGATGCGTTCGTAAAGTCGGATTGCCGTAAGTCGAGGACTATCTGTACTTGTGAAATATCTTTTTTTTTTTTCAGTTCAACTCTGAATTGAGTAAATGTCTTATCAAGTGTTTTACTTGTACTGTATAATGAAAAATGGCATCAAAACAAGTACAGTACAATTTAATAAAAGTTCTAACTTCCCCTGCTTTTGAGGGACTCAACATTTTCAGTACAACAAAAACAAGTTGAGAATTTTAATCTAAGAAAGGCACTATGCTCAACGTTAACATGCTGTTATCATTTAGTGATTATAACGGTGATTCACACAACTGCATGCAAACATCTCTTTCATTTTAAATGAGTATTTAAGTCAAAGTTTTCTTGTTGTTTTTAGACACCTTCCCCTGCCTCAGAGACTGCCTCTGAACCAGAGGCTGTAGCTGCTCCAGTTCGCTCTGAGCCCCGTCGTCCACCCACCACTTCCCTCAACTCGTACCACAACGCTGCTCCCTGCCTGCCGCCTTACACCGCCCACGACCTGCAGGTGCGAAAATTAACCTCCTGAAAGGAATCGCTCAGTACTATCATCATCATCAACTTTATTCGACAGACTTGTGGTCCACAAAAAAACATAACACACACAACACATACCGAAAAAAATAAAAAGAATAAAAAAATATATAATAAGAAATAAAATCTTATAAGAGACTTGCGTACCAATGATTCCACAGAGCCGACTGGTATCTTAGCGCACTGACAGAGGCTTTACTATAAAGCAAGCTCTGTTTAAATGTAAGGCAAATTATTTCTATAGAGGTTTATTACGTGTGCGCCAAGTATGGTTCACAAAATAATGTATTTACGAGGGAGTGTTTGAGGTTGAACGTTTGAGCTGGCTGCTTTGGTGTTTTACTCTGGAATATACAGGGTGGTTCACTGAAGGGGTTGCAATCATTTTTAAACTAGGACTGAACGATTTTGGAAAATAATCTAATTGCAATTTTTTTTCTATAAATTGCAATTGCGATGTAAAACGCGATTACTTTTTAATATCTTCTCAAGTATTTTTCAACAAACAGAAGCAATAAATCAATCTGTTTTATAATAAACAATGTCAGATTTATTTATTTAAAGCAGAGATTACAATAAAGCAAACAAATCTATGCCTTTTCTTTTCACCATTTCTATTTGTTCTTCTTTCATAAACATAATAGTAAACATGTTAAGTGAACGTCCTAACTACTGTCTGAACTTCACATGAATGAATATAAAAAAATTAGATATTTTATCATATTGCGATATTATTGCAAATGCAATTAATTGTTCAGCCCTATTTTTAAACATTTTGTAGCTGTTACAAGAAAAGTTGGTAGAATACTTTGTACATTTATTTTATGTCATTAATTCATGAATAAATATAATGAAATAAAACAGAATGTGCTTGAATTAACTTAAATGTTGTTTTCTGCAGGGCTCCTACATGTTCCCTGATTCCTCTGGATTATCGGATGACTCCCAGTCCGGAGCCAGCCATCTATGGCCCACGATGATCCCCCCTCGCTACTCCCCTCCTCATGAACACCCAGACGAGAAGCCCCCACCGTACAGCCCGTAAGAACAGCAAACACCTGGGACGTTTTCAGGTGTAAGGCGCTGAGCGAGCAGCTCCGTCTCTGAGCTCTTCTTCACAGAGAGCGGTGTTGAAGAAAAGGAGATGAGGAAGAGGATGGCTGCAGGGCAGGCTCACGCAGACTGGATGAGAGAGCGAGCATGTTCTGGTCTGCTGTGTGTGTGTGAACAATCGCACCAGGAGAGACACAACCGGCTCAGTGCCAGGACTGTTTACACATCTATCCGCCTTAACGCATCACTCCGTCACTTCAACTTATTCTGTCCACAAATTCCCCTCCTGCTCATACTGTAGGTCCACGTGTCTTTAATAAAATCTGCAAATGTTTCCTACCTATACTGGGAATAGAAGACACTTTCCTCACTGGGAATATGTGAACTGATGACTCACCAGTCTTGCCTGATGTTAATGTTAGAGAAAAGCTCGTGTCTTTGCCAGACCATTTCAAAAAGTCTCAACTTTACCTCCAACCAGTCATTTCTTCAGCAGCAAATCGCTGCAGAATTATCAAAGGCAATTAGCTGTAAAGATGTACTGTACAGCAGTATATTATACAATTTACTACAGTTAGGTCTAAGGAATAAAAACAAGTTGTGGTATTTGTTCTTACTTCTTCGAGGTGAGCAGAACAGCATTCAGAAGTTTTGTACCTACAGTACCGGTAGTTGCAGAGGAGACACAGTCAAGACTTTTAATACTATTTGGTGTATTTCCACTGAAAACTGCACAGCCAGTAGTCGCGTGCTCACGTTGTCAGCTATCAAAAGTACAATCTGAAATGTGTCCACTTTGCCAGGAAGAAGAAAGCGAAACCTCTTCGGTGTCCATGAAAACGGCTCGTCTTTAGTCTCTGCTGGTTATAATTTCAGCACCACTTTCTCATAAACCCACCAGGATTGATGATGCTTTGACATTTAACTTTGGGCGGATCGTTTTAGCACGGGATGTGAAAGTGTTGAGATGGATTTCCATTAAAATTTGTAAAGATGATACACAACTGCCTGATGGTTTGTATGAAATTTAGAGGTTGATTTGATTATTTATGGCCTTTTGTTTTTTTAACAAATCAGCCAAGCCTGAGCTTAAGAAGCTGATTTAAAGACAGGCAGTGTTGATACCACAGTCGTGAGTGTTTTTACACCTCTGTGTTGATTAAAGCACTACATCCTGAACAGGAACAAGCAAGAACAATAATGGATTGATGAGCCTTACCTTTGCATCGGCCCAAATGTCTTCAGTTGTCGCCTTCTTGTAGGTTAAGTTGTGACTGTTAGTTAAAACCACGTGGCGTAGTGGTAAGGGGAGTCGTCTCCCGATCGGAAAGTTGGCGGTTCGACTCCCGGGACCCGCACCATGTGTCGTTGTGTCCTTGGGCAAGACACTTAACCCCGAGTTGCTCCCGGTAGGACTGGAAAGCACCTTGCATGGTAGTCTGCCGCCACCGGTTTATGAATGTGTGTAGCATTCAATATATGTGTAGCACTTTGAGATTTTCAGTAATGAAAAGTGCGTTATAAATTGAATTAATTATTATTATTATTATTAAAACCAACGAGAAACAAACAGAAATTGCCTGTCTTGGTTTCTTTTTGGTTTATCTCCGATGTTTTTATTGTTTTTCGTTTATGATTTCACATACAACTTGAAATGGATCTTGAGAACAAAGATCTAAGTTCAACCAATAATCAGAACAGACATACAGTATTCTCATACAGTAACGTGCATCAATTATAGAAATGCATTATTATGAGATCAAAATTTACATATTCACATCATTCATTTTCCAGCTTCTACAATGTTCATATCTATATTCATATTACTGGTAAGCTTTTCATGACCTTCACATTTTGAAAGTTCTTTTATCCAACCAAGTGTGATTACTCTCCTGGTTTGTAGAAGTCCAACGTCCAGTAATTTGATTTGTGTCATGACATTTTTAAAGGATTTCTTAATTTTTTAATATCCCCATATAGGCAGTAAAGAAATGTTCCTTTATCATTTAAACATTTATTTCATGCATCTGGAATATTATTGGCCATCTGATGAAGTTTGACAGGGGTTATATACATTCTCATCCACCTATATTGTAGTAATTTAAACAGTTTTGTTTGTTTATGTGCCTTTAAACAAGCTTCATTCCAGTCTTTTGTTTGTCTTGTTAAACAATGTGCCTCCAGGTGTTGAGTTTGTCCAATGCATTTAAACAGGACATTAGTAAATTATAAGATGTTGAGAGTAAACCTTTTCCTTTCAATTGCCCAACAGATATTTCTATTTTTGATCATGGGATCTGCACGTGTCATAATGGATCTAGCATGTAGCTTCTGAGCTGTAACTATTTAAAGAAATAGAGTAAGTAAGCTCAATCGTCCAGGTAAATAAATCACAAAAAAGTTCAATCGTGTCACCTGGACAGTTTATTTCTTTGAAAGAAAACATTTAATCCGAAGGACTTTATCATGCCTGCCAACAGGATCTGTCATATTAAATAGCACCTTGTTGACATGTTTCAAACCAGTCTGCTGTTGATGGCTTCACATGCTTTTTTTTTTCTTTCCTTTTATAAATGGCCTCCCTTCTCACCTTACAGCCATCCTCTTCACACCATTATGAATTTTTTTTATTAATAGGATGGAAAGAAGGAAAGTAAGACTGCAAAATATAATAAATACAGTATACACAAAGAAAGCACATTGCAAATACACCCCACCGCTGTCTGTAAACCTGCAAAGAACATAACAGAACACAGCAACAAAATACATATGTATAAAAGACTTAGAATATTCATGGCTTTGCAGTAGATTTCTATAAATATAAATACCTACATACCGGTATATATGCATACATACACATGCATATGCAGTCACTTACACATCTACATACTATGCCTCATATACATCCCTGCATCTATTTGTGTGTGGTTGTGAGCATGCATAAGTGTACAGTATAAGGCTTCTCTAATAGAACATTCAATAGTGACCGTGAAGCATCAGAGACCCGACCCCCAAGACCCGAGGCAGACAAAGGGGGGACCAGAGCCCAAGACCCCAAGAGGGACCACGAGCGCGGAGCCCCCACGGCCACCCAAACAGTACGAACCACTCACCCACCCCCCAGATCCGACCTTAGGGGAGAACCGGAAGAGCCCCACCAGCGACTACACACAATGACACCCCGGGGCCAACAGCGACATACTCGCAGGCCCCCGCTGGAACCCGCTGCACCGACGTAGATCCAAGACATGTACCTGCCCCCTACATGGGACAGCCCACACCCAAATCCAGGAGGTAGGCCCATTCATTCTGGGGCGGAGAGGAGCTGAAATCCAAGATCCGGCACAACCCACGCCCAGCCAACAGAACAGGACACCTGAGTCCAAACAGCCCCAGGGAGAGTGCAGCGCCAGCCCCGCCCACGGCAAACCCCCAGGCCCCGAACCCCCCTATAGTCCAGGACAACACCCGACAGCCTGCCCTTCTACCGGATCCCACCCCCGGAATGGCAGCCAGGGAACCAGGGGGTAGCAAGAGAAAGAAAAAAAAAACACAAGACCCCGACACACACCCCCGCCCCCAGATGTGCTGTTGATGTGTGTTGTTGTAAAGTGCAATTAAAAAAAGGAAAGAAGGAGCAAAGGCTGGCATACAACCAGTTTCCCCTCCACCCCAACTCTAACCCAAACCCTACTGTCTAAATGCATCATTGGAAGTGAGCACAGGCACAGGGGGCAAGAGTAGTGTCATCCCGCCACCCATAGCCATAGTGCCCACCCCAAGTTCTTATATGTGAATGTCATGAGGATGTTATAAGAGTGTCTAAGGTGTATAATAAAATTGAGTCCCAGGTGGATCTGTCAACAGAGATGTAAAATTGTTGCAGCACACCTGAGCCCCAAAATCCCTACATGTATGAAATTTGAAAATGAAGAGGGTGGAGGTGCGCGGTGAGGGATGGGGAGAAAAATAACTGCAGGATCAATTGCTCCCGCAGGGAGTCAGCTCCCCCGCTGACCCAACAGGCCCCCCCAGTTCCCCAAGGTCCACCCAAGGAGCGAGGCCAAGACACCTCTCCGACTGCCAGGCCCATTGAGCTCCAGACCAGAGAGGGACAGGGCCACGAGGGCCGCCAGCAGCAGGACCAACAGCCCACACACCCCAGGGCCGCCAAGACCCCCACGAACCGCAGTCAACCCGCCACCCAAGAGGACACCAAATCCCACATGGACGACCCGGCCAAGAGCACCCGCCCAACAGAGCCAGGAAGCACCGGGAGCGGGCCCCCACCATAAGGAGCCAGCCGGCCAGCCAAACATAGTCCCAGGCCATCATCAAGGACATCCACCCAGTCCCCACCCCAGAAGAAATACTACACCCACCCCTCATAGTAACAACTCTCAAAACACATAGCACAAGACACCCAGGCTGGGTCAACCTGCCCCCTTGGCTTCACATGCTGAATGCAAACTGGAAACAAAACTCAACAGCAGACTGAAACACATCAACAAGGTGCTACTTAATATGACAGATCCTGTTGGCAGGCTGATGAAGTCCTTCGGATGAAACTAGGGATTCACGATATTGGATTTTTGGCTGATATGTCATTATGTTTAAACTTGTTTAACCAATGTAAATATAGATATTTTTCCCCCTAGACCTACAGAGACTACATAACTTTACTTGCTGTGGAATTAAAATACTACCGGTACATTATTCTGTATGGTCTTTGTCACTTTGGCCTCTCCAAATGCAGATGCCAAAAATGGGGCTGAAATGATGCAACACTTCAACTAGGAATATATTTAATGTCAAATTTATTCATGACATTTACTCTCCAATGACAACACTGGAACAGTGCAAATTCGTATATTTTCACAATCTAAACTCAACCTATTCATAAGCAGCAAGTGAAAAGCGCACTAGTGCATTAATAGATATACTTGACAGTTTCTTAAATTAAAAGTTAACTTAAAACAGAAACCTTTTATATCTGTGATTTTTATTTTTTATTTTAATGGAATGGCCGATATTTAACTTTATCGCTAATATTGGCCGATATTGATATAATGCCAGTAATATTGTGCATCCCTAGATGAAACGTTTTCTTTAAATAAATAAAAAGAAATTATCCAGATTACACGATTTATCTTTTTTCTATTTAAAGAAGTATTTTTATTTTAGGAATTTGTTATTTTTCACACCATTGATTAAAGGTAAGCAACATGCTGCCCGTGTACATTAACTTTTTGGATCCCTTTCACATTCGATAGTTTAAAACCCTCCATCGTTTTGGCCGGGTATAAATAGTTCATTACCCCAGAGAGGAAAAACCAAGAACTGCAGTGAAAATCTATGTTTATGTCCAGTGTGCCAGTTTAAGATCATGTGTTTCAAAAAGGGATTTTTGGTGTGTTTTTACATCAGATAGTGTAAACAGCAATGCAAAGGCAATTCTGAAATATGTTTTTGTTCAATACCTGGTAAGGTTGTACTGAAGTAATGTAAGATAAGACAGAACTTTAATGATCCCGCAGGAAACTGTTGATGTGTAGCTCATGTTAGTTGGTCACCCACATAATACCATGTGAGATTAGGACGCTGAAACCCTCCTCTCTCATAACTTTAAGCGGTCTAGCTTTCCAATTCCATATACCGGTACGTAAACTGGCAGAACAAAATGTTTAATTTGTTGTTAATCCTCCTAACTCCAATCCGTCAACCTGTTGCCATCGGGGAGGAGACTGAGGAGTCTCCAGGCTCGAACCAGCAGACTGAGAGACAGCTCTGTTCATCAGGCAGTCAGGATGCTAAACACTCTGCCAGCTCTGCCCTCCCTCCCACTTGTACTGCCTTAATTACAAAAAACTTTCACACATTACCTCACAACACAAAGTTTTTTAACACTGGACTCTGTGTCATCAATACGGGTCATTCACTAAACTCCGGTCATGTGCTCATTCAGTTTGCACTACTTCTCATATTTGCACTAATGTTTGTATTACATTACTGCCTATAGTCATACTACTGTTTACATTTACTGTTGACATTTATTACTACTGTTTACATTTATTACTACTGTTTACATTTATTACTACTGTTTACATCTAGACTTTTTATATCTACACTACTGCTGATATACAGTATATATTCTTTTTACTAGCCTTATTGCATAATGCCACTTTGTTTCTATACCAATATCAACTACCTCATACATATACTGTGTACATTAACCCCATATGCTGCTTTGTCACTCTTTACAAATGTCAAATGCCAGAACCTTCATTTATTTTATAGATATACTTTTTATACTTTATACTTCGGGACAGTATTACACTCTATTTCATTTTTGCTGTTGGTGAAACTTTTTATACTTTTATACTACTATGGAAAACTACTATGAAAAAACTCAGGACAGTATTACACTCTATTTCATTTTATGATTATGTTTATTAAATGTTGGTGTTTTGGTGTTGGTGAAACTTTTTATACTTTTTTTACTACTATGAAAAACTACTATGCAAAAAACTCAGGACAGTACTAAACTTTTATTATTTCATTTTATGCTTGTTTATTAATTGTTTAGTGTTTAAATGGTTACTGTTGCACCGAGGGACTGAGAGAGAAATGCAATTTCAATCCTGTGTATGTCCTGTACATATTGCAGTTCTGACAATAAAGTTCACTTTGACTTTGATGAACAAGATGCCCAGATACTTCAGCAAAGATTCCTCTGCAGAATAGTCACCTTAACGTGGTGGAGGGTTTTGAGTACCGGTACCCTTGTGATCCTGAAGGCTGTTGGCTATAGGGTCTCCCATAGCAAGCAGGTCTCGGGGAGGGGTCAGACTATTAAAAACCTTGATGGACCAACAACAGAGGCATCAGTCCCGACATGAAAGAGGGAAAACCGGAGCACCTCCCTGGAGCCAGGCCAGGGGGAGAGTTTGCTGGTGAACACCTGGTGGTCAAGACTTGGCTCCTGGGGCTTGGCCATGCCATGCCCGAAGTAACGTCAGGAAGCCACCGCAACGTGGGTCCACCACCTGCAGGGAGGTCTTGTCAAGGTTGGTTGCAGAGCAGGCAGCGCCCCTGGCCATGAATATTCTTGGCAACATAGGCTGGTTCATTGAGGAACATGATTGTTAATTTTATATTCTCTAGTCTAAACTCACAAACTTTTTCTCATCCCCTTTTAAGATTGAGAATAGGCCTACTGCTCCTTAAATTCGTCAGAAAAAAAAAATCTGCAGATACAATGTCATCTTCCTCCAGCTTTGATGCCTGTTATTCATGCATGTGTTCCCACCATTATGTTATGACCAATGTGAAAAGTACTGGTGAGAGGGGACTGTCTTGTCTGGTTGATCGTTGTACATCTAAAAAAAAAAATCAGAATATCAGGAGCGACTGGACTTGAGGAATGTGACATTTCTAGTCCATATCAGGTCATATGGAGCCAAGATGGTGTAGTGGCAGGGCTTTTGACTTGGGACCCGAAGGACGCGGGTTCGCGTCCCGGCCACTACACACCTTGGGGTGTCTATGAGTGCACATCTAATTCTCCAGCTTCCCGGGCGCTTTTCTATAGCTGTTCACTGCACCACCTGGTAGGTGGTTGGGTTAAATGCAGAGACGAATTTCGTCTGTGTATGGGAAACATACGCAGATGACAGGAAAAGACATTATTATTATTATTACTGTATTATATCTACCCTGACGGTCTCTGCAGAGGTATACGCTCAGTTACATTTTGTACCTTCATACTTTTCCCTATTATTACTGATTAATGTATGCAGTTCCCTCCAATTGTTTTGTGTGAGTGGGAACAAAAAATAGGAACGTCCATCCAAGACCTGAAAAACTGGACCAACATCTTCATGTCTTTGCAGTGCTTCGCTCCCACAGAACCTTATCAGAATAAAACGTAACTCCTGACTGAATCATTTCACTTCTCAGCTTTGGTTTTTGTACAGACTTTTATTTTTTGTCTACATGAGCAAATAAAATGTGTTTACATGGTAGTTGAAGATCTGTTTATATCTGTTGGAATGCTAATTTGTTAAAAATATATATATTTTTGCTTGCAGCTAAACATCTAAACATCAAACATGCAATAATCATAAACCGTACATGACTTTTTGTAAATTTTATTGAAAAAACAAACTGCAGAATGTAATCTAACATGACAGACTGAAGTTGTTGCTTTTACATTTATTTACATTGTTCAAGATTCTGACAACGCGGAAAAATCTCACTGGTTACCAAACTGGTCCTATTCCCGTTAGCTAAATATAACAATCCTAATTATCCTGAGTTAACATGATCCTAAGCTTACATTTGTACACTAAATTTCTAGTTTACGTTAAGCTTTTACTTTAGGATAAAATATTTTTTTTAAAACGTGATTTTTTTAAGCTACTGTACTCAGAAATGTGACAACTGTACAACTTCCTTGCTAAAGGAACCACATGAGGCCTGTGATGGAAAAATACATTTTAGATCATAATCAGCATTCCCTAAAGCTAATTTAAAATAGAAAACAGAGTTATCAGTTCCCCATCTAAATTAACATCTAATGAAACAAAAGAGCAATATGTTGACAAGAGCAATCTTGTTGTATTTCATAATTTATATTTCATACAAAAACAAACTAATATAACTAACTAATACAGATCAGAAACAAAAAAATAACACGTGAAAGAAAAGGAAGATGGTTAAACTGAGGTTTCATGTATTTAAAGCAGTAAAGCAAGTTTTTGGCTAATAAAGCTGACGTCAGATCTGTTTCAGGGACTAAATGTTAAATAGATTTGGACGTCACTTTTTACCACCCTGCTTCGTATTTCTGATTAAAAAAATAATAATAATAAAAAAATCATTCTACACAAATCTATTTGGACTTTCATCAAAGTTAGCCTCTGAGAAATGTATCACGTACTCTAAAATTAATATTTTAATCAGACAAATCTTAACCATCGTATTTTTTCCAAAGAAAACTTTCCCAAAACTCATTTTACTGTGAAAGATCACATAATCTGCATAATAAACGCAATAGAAATTCATAAATCATAAAAATTCATTTAGATATTTTTTTAACGTTTCTGGTCATTAAACGAAATGAAGTTTCTTGTTTCTGAGTCAGCTGCCTCTAAAATTTTCAGTTCAGAGCTTTTTAATAAGCACGGGGGGCTTAATCTGATACAATATGGGTATTAACCCGTACGTCTAAAGCAACAAATGTGTTGCATCATCGTTTTCAAACACACCTGCAATATATATTTTATTTTTTTACAGGAGGGGATTGTTGTTTTCTCAAATATTTGTTAAAAGTACACAAAAAATCTAGGAAACCCTCAGATTCTAAAAATTAAGCCCAAGGTGGTAATGCATTAAATGATTGTTGAGATTAAATTGAAAGATAAAAAGTAACCAGGCGCCTAAAAGGCACTGCTCTTTAGTACATTTCTGGTGTAATGTACTCAAACTCTGTGCCTCCCTGTGGAGCGGACTTCACAGTCGAGCCTGGTTGAGCCTCGTCCTCTGGTTGCGGGTTAAACATGCTGTCCCAGTCCAACTTTTGGGCGGACGAGAGAACATCAGCACAGTCTGCGTTTATGTGATCCATGCTGCCATCGTCACAGAAAGGAACCTCTGATTCGTCTGAAACCCACGTGTTGATCTTCTTCTGCCATGGCAGCAGGCGGTATAAGTGGTTCTCGCTATCTCCCTTCTCCTTCCTCCCACTCGGATCCTGGTTGTGGACCGACTTACAGTGCACGGAGAGTATCTGGTAGTTAAGGAATGTGTCGTTACACAGTACGCACTGGTACCTCCTCTCGCCGGTGTGGTGGACCTCGTGTTTAGTTCTGTATTCAGCCAGGGCAAAGACCTTGTTACAGTAGTGACACGGGTACTTCTTCTCCCACGAGTGAGTGTTGAAGTGACGACGCAGACTGGTCATACACACGTAGGGACGCTTACAGATGATGCAAACAAAGAATGTCTTTCCATCCATGACCAGCTCGTAATGGTCATCAACCTCATTTTTGTTCTTCTTCCTGTTTGGTCCAAGTTCTGTTGGCAAAGGTGGTGTATCGGAGATTTTCAAGGGCGTTGCCATGAAGGATCTCTTCCCTTTATTGACTTTAGAGCCTCCTTCCCCTGGATCATCCTTCACTGGGACAACATCAAAAGTATCTTCGCCAATATTAGCATACACTTTACAGCCTGATGACAAAGAATCCATTTCTGTGGGTGTGTTGAAGGTCACTGTTTGCATATCTGGCGTTAGCGGCTTTTCAGTGTTAGATGCAAGTGCTGAGGCATCAACAACATCTGAAAGCCTTATCTTGGAATCCCCAGTTAGGGATGAAGCAGTGACTTGCTTCTTGTGGACTCCCAATATGTCGTTTTCAGAGGAGTTAGCGGCACTGGGTGGTCCAGAGGTGAGGTGGTCTGATCCGGCCTGCACTGAAGGAACACTTCCTGTGCAGATTTTGGCAGGGGAAGACGAAACGTTGGAGCTGCTGTCAGGGCTACGGAGAGGGCTGCTCTCTGGCACGTTGCGAGGCTTTGCAGAGTACGTTCTCAGGGGGGCTGCAGCTTTGTTTGCAGGTGCTCCAACACCATTATTTAATTCTAAATTTTGTTTTGATGTCACATTTTCTGATTCGATCGCATCCAGATCTATAATTTCAGAGCAGGCCATTTGAATGGCTGCTCTGCTTTGAGCATCTGTATGTGAAACGAAGACAACGTCATCCGAGTCGTCCTCATTTCCTGCAGATTTGTTCGACTGGTTGAATTCCTCGGCAGAAATGGAGAAGGACTCTGTGATGACTGGCATAGTCTCTTCAGATGTATCATTTTTCTGCCCGGTCTCTTTAGACAAACCAGGAATACCTTTCACCTGGGACAGAGGTAAAGCCAAGTTTGCAATAAACTTCACTCCCAGTACTTGCCCCGCCTTTATGAGCTCCTCGAGCATGTCAGAGCGAACACGCACGATTTTGGAGCTGTAAATGTAGGTGAGAATATGCTCAAAGATTTCTGGTCTGATGAAGTTCAGCTCAACCACTTGTCCAGCAACAGTAAAGAGCTGGTAAAAGTACGTACTTGAGGCGGCCAGGACTGTTTTATGAGCTCTGAATTTCTTGTCCTGTATGATGACTGTGACGTCGCAAAACAATCCATGACTTCGCTGCGCATTCAAAGACGTCAGGATCTCTGCTGAATACTGTGTGTTGGTTGCCGATATCAGCTTCAAATTCGTCATTTCTGCAAAAGGTAAATAAAAAAATAAAGGAAACAATTCAGAAATCATACGCAGTCAGTTATGACATAAAACTAAATATGTAACATCTAACATTGTATTCACAGAAACTCGCAAAATAAGTTGGTGATTTAGAGAGAAAATACAAATGATTATTTAGCATTTTGTTGTCTTGAACATAACCCTTTCACAGAATAAATCAGTTCACACACAACCGTCTGAAAAATAAATAAAATAAAGTGTAGCTGAGACAAACAGACCTGTTCAATAAATGGACAACACCTCTCTAAACATGGATCCAAGTCCAAAAAAGCTAAGTCTGGTCCTCTGGACATTCAAAAAACAAAACAAAATAAAGCAAAAAAGAAAAACGAAAGACAAAACGTTTCTACAGTTTTTTTTTTGCTTTGTTTTGTTTTTTGAATGTCCAGAGGACCAGACTTAGCTTTTTTTGGATTTTTTCTACCTGGATTATTGAGCATGCATCAGGGTATGGATCCAAGTATTTTACACAACAAGAAATGGAAAGTAAATTAAAACTAAATAAAAAATCAATACAGCATTGTAGTTTGAAACATAAAATTTAAGATACCTATTTTGAATACGAAAATGTGAAATCTAAATAAAAATCAATGAGTATGTTTTGAAGCATAATATAAAACAATGGTTGAGCTACTTGAAACAATCACTTTTTCTGTGTAGTAAAATCGTGCATCCAAATGTAAAGGCTCCAAACTGTCTGTATAATTATCACAAAACAAGTTTTAAAATATCTGACCAAAGCACTTTCACTAGCTTATAGGTTGTTACTGATCCAGACCTACAAACTAAACATCTACAAAAAATCTTTTTTTAAATTCTATGTCCAAATAATTGTTTTAATCAACACTTTGTGCAGTGAACAGCAAGGCAAATAACGATTTTGCGAACAAATCTGCTCATGTTTGACACTCAAGTCAAAACAATGACGTTGAGTTGGAGAAACTGTAGTTACTTGTTGACTTTTTAAACTCACACGGATTTACAAAAGACAAACACCAACTCTACTGATAATTAACCGAAGACTTTGACAAAAATAACGTCGCATTATTGTTTCATTTCACTTGAACTTATTTAGCTGCTGTTGTTAGCTTGCTGACAAAGGTAACGCGGTATCCTTAAAAATGAGGAAGCGCGGCCTACTGTTAGCATCTTGTTAGCCATCCTCAAATACAAATCATAAAATATTAAACGTCTCCCAGAAAATTAATTTAGTCACTAGAAACATAACGTTTTGAAGTATTTACCAGCAATTATTGTACTTCAGTCAACACTTAGATCACCAATGAGTTGCAAGCCAACAAGCTAACTGCCCGGTGTGCTTTGGTCGAGAAAACACCGGAAATGGCCGAAAATCTGCTGCACCACCGGAAGTACCCGATCGTCACTTCAAAATCAAAGCACGAGAACGATTTGCTGTCTGCAAAAAAGTACAACACACCTTTGAAGTTGAGAAGCGTTGCCCATGTTTAAGGCAAATGAACAACATCTGAAAGATAGAAAAATAATTCATGTTTTTAAGAAGTGCGTAAAAGAATTTTTTTTTTTTAGCTTTCATGTTTTTCTCCACAGACCTACAAACGTATACTGTACTGTACAGTACTGTATGTCTTTCATTGAAAATTAATGTTCTCTTCACATCCCTTTGTGCTGTTTAGAACCTTTTACTGCTAAGTTCAGCCTTGTTCTGGTTCAGCTTTTTTCAACTTCTATTTCAGCTTCCTTCGGCTCCTTTCAGCTTTCTTCAGCTTCTTGTGTAAGTTCATTTTTTATGCTAACTTTGATTTGATTTGATGTTTATTCATTCATTTTAAAAGAACAATACAAAACAGTTTAATCAGATACAAGAATACAAGTAGGATAAAATGAAAGGAGCAGAAAGAAGATGAAATCTTATTATATCTGCTCCTTATTTGACAGGTTGTTCAACCAATGATAACCTTCAAACTACATCACAAAATGAATAACTCTACTGTACTTAATTTTTCTAACTGTAATACACAAACTACATCACAAAATGAATAACTCTACTAAATTTTTCTAACTGTAAAAGGTCCTAGAAAAGATTGTTTTTATTCAACTTCAATCTTTTCTAGAGCTCAACAACCTGTTTGAAAAATTTCAGTCAGGTTTTCGAGCTCGTCACAGTACTGAATCTGCACTGCTCAAAGTACAGAATGACATTCTTCTGTCTCTGGATGCAAAAAACCCTGCTCTGCTGGTGATGTTAGACCTCTCAGCAGCTTTTGACACCGTCGACCATCAGGTACTAATCAACCGCTTGTCTCAGCAGGTTGGCCTCCAGGGAGCTGTGCTTGAGTGGTTCAAATCTTACCTGTCTGGGAGAACTTTTTCTGTCATGATAGGCGATCTGTCCTCCTCTTCATCAACCCCTCTGACCTCCGGCGTACCACAGGGATCTATTCTAGGGCCAGTCCTCTTCTCTCTTTACATGCTGCCATTAGGATCAATCATCACACGTCATAACCTGTCTTTTCACATGTATGCAGACGATTTACAAATCTATCTGCCAGTCACTCCCAACCCCTCACTCAGTTCAAACACTCTTGTCAACTGCTTAAATGACATTAAGCACTGGCTCTCTCAAAACTTCCTCCACCTAAACACAGATAAAACTGAATGCATTTTGTTTGGTGCACCTGATGACACCAGCAACATCCTTCCCAGTCCCAGTGTTGGTTTTCCCCTCCCCCACTTCAACTCGGTGGTCAGAAATCTTGGAGTGCAGCTTGACTCCAATTTAAAGTTTGATAAACAGATCAGTTCTGTTGTCAAGACCAGCTTTTTCCAACTCCGTCTGCTCTCCAAAGTCAAGTCATTTCTTAGTCGTGGTGATCTGGAGAAGGCCATCCATGCCTTTGTGACCTCCAGACTTGACTATTGTAATGCTTTGTATCTTGGCATTAATCAATCCTCCATCTCCCGTTTACAGCTTGTACAGAACTCTGCCGCGCGCTTTTTGACCAACACACGAAAATATGAACACATCACTCCTGTCCTGTCCTCTCTACACTGGCTCCCAGTTCAGTTCAGGATACAGTTCAAGTTGCTGCTGTTTGTTTTCAAAGCTCTGAATGGACTTGCTCCCCTCTACATCTCAGAACTTCTGAAAGTCCATCAGCCTGGCAGGGACCTACGATCTGCCAGTCAACACCTGCTGGAGGTGCCTCGCTCGAGGTACAAGCAATGGGGAGACCGGTCATTTTCTGTTGCCGGCCCAAAAGCCTGGAACAGCCTCCCCCTTGAGCTGCGTGCCACCTCTGATCTGACTCTGTTCAAAACCAAACTGAAGACCCACTTGTTCAAAAAAGCTTTCAGTGTGTAACTTTTATTATTTTGTATTTTAGTATGTAGCATCTTTATTTCAATTGCATTTTTATTTCACTTGTTCAAAAAAGCTTTCTGTGTGTAACTTTTATTACTTGTGTTATTTTAGTATGTAGCATTTTTTATTTCCATTGCCTTCTTTTATCGCTGTGGTTTCTTATTCTATTTTCATTGATCTATTGTTCCCGTTTATTCTTCTTTTTATCCTGTTAAGCACCTTGGTCAATGCAAGGCATTGTGGAAGGTGCTATACAAATAAAGTTTATTATTATTATTATTATTATAATACACAAACACACTAAGCTACACACAGATTCAAAATTCACTTTTTATGTTTTTTTTTACTCAACTTTGGGTATGTACTTCATAAAAAAACAGTCCTAAGGCCAAAGAAATGCACCCAGTGGTTTATTTACTCTAAGTAGATTTATTTGTCTGTGATAGAAACACTTCGTTCTCACTTCCTGCGGTTTGTGACGTCACAAACCGCAGCCACAACCCACACCAAACCTGAGTCCAGCCCCTCACCTGATTCCTGATTTCATCTCATCTTTTGTTTAAATGTTCTTAATTTCATGTGTACAGCACTTTGTTGCAGCTGTGGTTGTTTTAAATGGCTTTATAAATAAAGTATAATTGTTATTTTTACGTTTTAGTTCAATTTTTAGCGATCGCTCCCAACGCGCAGCCGGCAGAAATAAAACGAGCAGACCGCCGGCGAAGGGACCATCTGCGTGCGGGAACTGCTGGGAGCTGCTGGCTTTTGAGGTCCGTGGGGTCCGGTCAGAGGTTGCCTCATACGGATAAATTAACTGGAGACACTCGGTGAACTTTGTGTGTGTGGACTCCCAAAAGCGCCACATGCAACGAGCGGTTAACTGGCGGTGTGCCGGAGGAGGAAGAGCTATCATTAGCCTCGTAGGTGGGCTAATGCTAAAAGGAGCTGCAAATGGCGGCGCGCGCAGACGGCTTTCGGTAAGTTATCTTAAGCTAGCACTAACAGTAAGTCAAATGAGTAATTAAAAAAGAGCTAATTTTAAAACAACAACATATTAGAGATACTGGCTGTTTCAGAGGGCGGAGTAAATGTAAACAGATTTTTGTAGGGCGTGGCATTCAGAGCTCATTATCATAAACCGGTCGTTTAGAACGGAAGTCAGAAAATGCATAACTAGAAAGGGGATATTTTATTATCTAAGAATTATTTTGTGCATTAAATTGAATGAATATGGTCTGGATAGCCCAGAAATACCATAAAATTTTAAAAAACCAATATGTGGTCTCCTTTAACATAAGTGTAGTACACAAACACACTAATTCTCACTAATAACTTCAACACCTTTCTGATAAATTTAGCTTTTGTCTACTTTCATTTACCTTTTATGGGTACTTTCCTACTAATCTCAAGTTTTAAAAAGTTACTTTTTGTTGTTAATTTTTTTTGGCTCGTTTCAGTTTCTTTTATTAGCCAATTTCAGATAGTCCACAATTTATTCAGTCTCTCTCAGTCCATTTCATTACAGTATACAGTATTCTGCTCATCAGCTTACAATTTTCTACTGTTTTTCTGTAGCTTTTGCATTTATTTTCCTACTTTCAGCAAACGTCAACTATATCTATTGTTTATTGTTTAATTGTTTCTACCATTGCTGTTCATCATTCTTTAGTTTTGGCAGGTCGCTTTTGTAAATGAGCCCACGAGGCTCAATAAAATTTACCTGACTAAAAAAGGTTGAATGAATGAATGAATATTCAGCTTCTGTTAACAGTTAAACCATTTCAGCTTCTTCAGCAGCATTTAGCAAAAAAATAAAATAAAATCAGCAATAAGCATTCACACTGCATTTTAACAGGAAATGCAATTTCTCTAGTTTTAATTTATTTTCTATTGAACTTAAACATTATTGTTTTTATTTTATTTTATTTATTTTATAAAATGTTGGATTACCCTTATGATGAAGTATAAAAGAGGAAACAAAAGAAGTGAATAAATAAGAAAGACAAAGAAGCAATACAACTTTTAAATCCATGTGTTACAGAAGCGATTCATACAATAACAGAGAAAAACACCATTTCAAACAAATCTAAAACATATAATAAATATATTAAACACATAATAGAATACAATTCTAAATTTTTGTTATTTCAGAAAATAATTTCAAGGGAAGTTGTTAAAAGGTGCTTGAAATTTTTGTATATATAATATATTGTCAGGTTTAAACCCCAAACATTATTAAAACACCACACTGTAAAACAGAGAAGACACAAGAGATGAGTACCTTTTTCTTGCAAGGAGAGCGGCTAACCCACTCTGTTTATTTTCTGCTCTCCTTTGCCTTTTATTGAGTTTAGGAATGCCCTGGTTACATTTGTCTCACCGCTAAAGGAGGGGGGAAAAACCGGTTGAGACTGATTCACAAATAGGTACACGTCAACACATAGCTATATGTCAACATATAGGTACACGTCAACATGTTGAACAACATTCTTCCAGATGTAGTGGAAAACAACTGCACTATTTCCACAGCCAGTTTGCTCCAGGGTATGTTGCCGGTCGAACAGGTTTCCTGCACACAAACTAATCACAGGCATTAGTGAAAATAAGAACACATGTTGTCTACTTTTAAGAGGGATTAGTTTAAACAATATAAATGTGATAATATGTATTTATAATAAACCCAACATTTATAATACATTTATACCGCAGGGGTCCATCCTCGGTCCTCTTCTCTTTTCTTTATACCTGCTATAATGACGTGCTATTTTTCGTAAACATGGCCTTTCATTTCTACGCCGATGACTGTCAAATTTACTTCTCTCTGAAGCACACTGCTGCACGTTCTATTCAACCTCTTCTTGACTGCCTGGCTGACATCAGGGACTGGATGCATTAAATTTCTTTAAGTTTTAATGAGAAGAAGACAGACATCATGTTGTTTCCTCCTAATGGCACGACCAAGAACCACTGCATCGACCTTTCCTCTCTAGCCCAGTTAGAGAAACAAAGAGACACTAATAATAATGGTGATAATGGACCATTCCATGAAACTTAAGTCATGTAACAATGATTGTTAAATCCTGTTTTTTCCAGTGACTGTCTAAATTTAAGCCCATACTGTCCAAAAATAACCTTGAGACTGTATACATCATAACATCCAGGCTTGATTATATCAATGTGCTTCTATTTGGAATCATTCAGACATCTATTGCAAGATTACAACTAGTCCAAAATGCTGCAGCCAGATTTGTAAACAGGCAAAAGAGAACACATTACAACAGTTTTGGCCTCCCGGTGGCTCCCAGTTCACTTCTGAATTCAGTTCAAAATCCTTCTGTATGTTTTTAAATCTCTGAACAGCTCTGCCCCCTCTTATCTCTAATATTTATGGGGGAGTGGTGGCGCAGAGGTTAGAGACGGTGGGCCTGTGATCGGAAGATAGCCGGTTCAAGCCCCAGTACCGACAAAATAAAAAGAAGTGGGTGGAAAAAAGGTGAATCACCCACACCTGCCTCCACCCTCATTCACCCCACCCCTGAGCAAGTCCCCTAACCCCCACCATCTGCTCCCTAAACAGGTCTCTCTTGAAAATGAGTTCTCGTGGCTCAATGACACTACCTGTATAAATAAAGGGTAAATGAAAAGAATTATCTCGCTGATCTGCTGCAACCATATGCCCCACAGCGCTCTCTGAGACCAGTAGATCAGGTTGGCCAGCTCAGAGGTCTTTCACTGTTGCAGGTCCAAGACTGTGGAATGAGTTACCACTGCATGTCAGGCAGGCTCCCTCTCTCGCTTAAAAATCCACATTTTTTCCTGAATTTTGACACTGTGTGAATTGTTTTTAACCTGAATTCTGATTCTGAGTTTTAGTCTGAATTCAACAGTTAGCCATTTAGTTATCTTTTACCGTTCAGATCTGTGTATTTTTTGCTGTGCTTTGCTTGTTTGTTTTTGCTGCAAAGCACTTTGGCCTTGCTGCTGCTTTAAGTGCTTTATAATTAAATAAAGGTATGGTATAACAATAATTCAGTTTTTACAGGAGATAATATCTGCACCACTTTTTCTTGGAAAGATGGAAAAATCTTCTAAAAACTTATCGTAAAAATCAACATGGCCTTTGTGTGGGCAACCTACAAACAATCACAGAACAGTAATCTCCTTCACCTTCCACAAACTAAATTAAGGACCATGGGAGATCGGGCATTCTGTGTGGCTGCCCCCCGCCTCTGGAACTCCCTCCCTGACTACTTGAGAGCTCCGCAATCAATAGTTGACTTTAAAAAAGGCTTAAAGACCTTTCTTTTTAAGCAAGCCTACTCTGCCTCCACATGATTTTATCACTGATTTTAGTTGATTTTATCATTGTTTTTAGTTGATTTTATCATTGATTTTACTTGATTTTATCACTTGTTTTATTTGATCATTGATTTTAGTTGCACCTTGTAGCACTTTGAGATTTTTGTTAATGAAAAGTGCATTACAAATTAAATTCATTATTATTATTATTATTATTAAAAAAGCTCAAAGTACATTTATTAAAATCCTATTTTAAAGTTCATTTCAATGAATACCGTACTTTTCGGCCTGTAAGTCGCACTGAGTAAGTCGCTTTGTCCAATTATTGGCAATAATTTGGAAAAATCCATAAATATGTCGCTTCGCCGTATAAGTCGCACCTGACGTCACCACCGACGTAGCGCGTCACCGCTGACGTTACGCGTCATAGCTGACAACCCGGAAATGTGGTCCGAGTCACCGAGTGTTCACCGCTCTGCTGCAAATGTCTGCCACAGGAGCGCACAGCAAAGCTTTAAGAAGATTAACACTTAAAAACAATTATTTGTTTGCTAAAAATTATAACAAATATGTGTCTGAGCTGAACTTTTCCTTAATAAATGAACGTAATTGGGAAATGAGCTGGATTTAAAAATTTGTTTTGCTATGTCTGATGAAAGTGACAATACGTGCGCGCGCGGAAACCCTGCGTTTCGTTAAAATTTAACAACAGAAACACCTAAAAATATATATTTGTTAGCTGACATTGTAAGAGTGTGTCTCAGTTTAACTTTTCTTAATAAATTAATAAAAAGGGTAAAATCTGCTGAATTTAAATAGTTTCGCTACTGCATAAACAAAACGTGCACGCGCAGCACCAGACATGCAGTAGCAGCGAACAGACCTGCATGTATTTTAATTTTCCAGTCGCGGACCAATTTTTCGCTCACCCCAAAGTGACAATCCGCTGCTCGGTTGCCGCGTTTTGCTGGGAATTTAATCACCTACAGCTTAAAATCTGCAGAATAGGATTTTCTCTTTGGCTGCATTTTCCCTCTTTGTTCTCTCGCTTGTTCTCTCCCGGATGTTGATATCGATGTTGTCTTGTCTGTTCTCCTGCTCACTCTCAGTGATTTGGCGGGGGTGATGGGTTTGATCTCAATACACAAATAACAGTATACGCCTCCAGGTACAGTCTGCACGTAAACAGACTAGAGGGCTCTTTAGCGCCCATAGCGGCCAAAACTGGTACTGCACCATTTTTGACCAAAATGAAAAACTGTCATATCAGAGCCAAAAATGGGTCTAATGCCGGGTACCCACCAAACTTGTCAGAACGCTCCTGCCGCCCCCTTTTGGCCGCTTGTCACGTTCACA
>JBBPBX010000019.1:65526-79830 GCA_038048925.1 Garcialebias charrua | reverse complement strand
GGGACGCAGCTGGGAAACATGGCGGCTTCAAAGATGATTATTATTACCAGCAGCAGAGGGACGACGTCCAGAGACAGAGACAGGAGGCTTTTATTGCCAGGTAGTCAAGTCAAGTCAAATTTATTTATATAGCACAGTTAGAACAGATAAACTGTTATCAAGGTGCTTCACACACACACACACACAACATAAAAGAGGCTCAAAAAATTTACAGAACAGTATCACACATCAATACAGTAGTAACAATTCTGATATTAACAGCAGTAAAGTATAATAAAAATGTATAAGAACAATATTAAAATGAAAACAGTAAAAATATATACACTACGTCAGCTCACACAGTATGAAACACCAGAGAGAACAGATGGGTTTTTAGCAGGGATTTGAACAAGTGAAGGGAGGAGGCCTGTCTAATGTTGAGGGGCAGGTTGTTCCAGAGTTTGGGGCCGGTGACTGAAAACGCCCGATCTCCTCGGAGCTTCAGATGTGTTTTTGGAACCACCAAGAGCATCTGATCAGATGATCTCAGGGCCCGCGGTGGAACATATGGTTCCAGCAGCTCAGAGAGGTAGAGGGGAGCGAGGCCATTCAGGCATTTGTAGGTCAACAACAGGATTTTAAAGTCGACTCTAGTTCGCACGGGGAGCCAGTGCAGTGAGGAGAGAACAGGTGTAATGTGCTCAAACTTACGTGTACCGGTTAAAAGCCGAGCTGCTGCATTTTGCACGAGCTGGAGGCGTGAGAAGGAGGCCTGACTGATCCCAGCGTACAGTGCATTACAATAATCCAGGCGGGTTGTGATGAATGCATGGATTAGTGTCTCGAGATCAGGTCTGGACAGCACCGGCTTGAGCTTAGCAACCTGCCGCAGTTGGAAGAAACTCTTCTGGAGAACGGAGCTGATCTGTTTATCGAACTTAAGGTCCGAGTCAAAAACCATCCCAAGATTTTTTACGGAGTGTTTGAGGTACGGCTGGAGGGAGTCCAAGTTTATTTCATCAGAGGCGGCAGCTGAGCTAGGGCTGAAGATGATGACTTCAGTCTTCTGGTCATTAAAACTTAGGAAGTTTGAAGCCATCCAAGTCTTAATGTCGTCCAGACATTTTAGGAGAGAGTGGAGGGACCCTGTATTTGCTGGTTTCAGTGGCAGGTAGATCTGGCAATCATCTGCGTAACAATGGAATGATATTCCATGTTTTCTGAGGATGGTCCCCAGTGGGAGCATGTAGAGCGTGAAGAGAAGTGGACCGAGAATAGAGCCCTGTGGGACCCCGCAGGAGAGAGACACTGAAGGGGATACACTGTTCCCGACCTTAACACAAAAACTAGGTAGGAAACAAGCTGTAACACCAGCAGCAGGAGATTATGAGCTCAAGTTCAGCAACTGAGATTCTGATATAATTTTTATGCTATCTATCTATCTATCTATCTATCTATCTATCTATCTATCTATCTATCTATCTATCTATCTATCTATCTATCTATCTATCTATCTATCTGAATAAAGAAAACAAACAGCGTGTAAGTCTCATCATTTAAAAGCACATGGTCTTTTCAAGAATATCTTCTAGGCTGCTTAACTTTATCTTTTAACTTTTTAATCATACAGTCAGAAATACATTATCTGTACTTGAAACTTAAATTTAAGTATTTTATGCAACTTGATGTTTCCTCTGAAATTTGGAAACATATCCATTTACAGATCCACTTCCTCATATAAGTTGACAATTAGGACCTTTCACATATTTAAATGTGTGTATATCTAAATACAGTCCATCCATCCATCCATCGTATATATAATTTTTCTAGACTCTAAGATTGAACCTTCTGGGTTTCTGTTTCAGGCGTCTGCAGGAGAGGGAGAGGATTGGGGAGCTTGGCTGTCCTGAAGTTTGGGGTTACTCGCCAAGAGTGAAAGAACCAGAGTGAGTTCACAATCCACCCCCCACATTAAAAGATAAATTATACGTTGTTGCTTTAACGGAAATCATTTTTATTTAGTCCCTTTTGGTAACTTTTGGATTTTCTCTCCCTCAGCTCTGATGAATTCACACCAGTTGAAGATGAGAAAAACAAAAGCTCAGACTCAAGCTCAGAAGGTACGCTGCGACTGAAGATAAATGATGGAGATTGTGTTGTTATATCAGTCTCTCTCAAATTGTCACGGCTCCGTGAAACATCCTAAAGATCAACAGACCTGTGTGTGGTAATGTAGCTGCAGGTCTTTTTGAGCATTCTGTCGTTTTTCTGCCACCTAGATGCTCTAAGCTCACTCTTCATCCCTCTTCTGTGGAAATGGTTCTAATTAAATGATCTTGTCTCGACGTCTCTGGTGTGAAAACGGCTTATGTGTCCGTCCGTGTTTGAATGTACAAGTAATGCTTTCTGTGATTAACAGAGGAAAAGAAGAAGAAGAAGAAAAAGAAGTCCAAGAAGAGAAAAAGCAAGAAGCATTCGGAGGACAGTGATCTGGAATCGGATTCAGATGGTATGAAAAACACGTGTTGAAGTAATCTCATCAGGATCTTCTTTTTTAATCTGTTCATGAGTTGAAGGTGTTTTGTTGTTGTTGTTTTTTTTACATTATACAGCTGAGGAAGATGTAAAGAAGAAGAAAAAGAAGAAGAAGAGCAAAAAGTAAGTTTCAAGTTCACTACAGTACTTGCCAGCTTTTAGTCTCACTTGTGTGTTAAATTTATTAAGTGAACGTTATGGTTTGGTTAAGGTCCAAGAAGTCCAAGAAGAAGAAGAGGATGAAGAAGAACCGGAAAGAGTCCAGTGGCTCAAGCAGCGAGGAATCAGAGGAAGAGGAGGAGGAGGAAGGCGGTGGGGTGATGTGGGTTGAGAAAACCTGCATGGATGAAGACATAGTTGGTCCTGAAGCACCACTCACTCATACTTCACAGGATGATGACAAGCCTCTGGAGTGAGTTTTACCTTCTTTTTAAAAAAATATATATAATCATGTCCATTTAAAAAAAATAAAACTTCGATCTGTGTAAAGAGTGAGGATGAAGGTAGAGGTTACAAGAAAGTCTGCTTCAAAAAACAAGCTATCATAAACACAAAGCAATGATGTGTACCGGTATTTATTTTGAGCCAAAACTGCTCATTCTAATTTAAAAATATGGAATTGCTAATATAATAAACAACACAGAACAGAAGCTTACAGATATTATCGTTCCATTTGTGGTTTGCTTTCAGTTTTGGCCACGCCTTGTTGCCGGGTGAAGGTGCTGCCATGGCTGAGTATGTGAAAGCGGGCAAACGTATCCCAAGAAGAGGAGAAATAGGGCTCACCAGTGACGAGATCGCAGACTTTGAGAAGTCCGGTTATGTCATGAGCGGCAGCAGGTGAGAAATGTCACTTTTGTTGTAACATATATGGCAACAGTCTCCATTAGAGCTGAGCCAGGACATGGCTGTGCCATCTGCTGGTGTGTGGGGGTACATGAATATGACTAAACTCCAAACAAATGTTTTTAGGGGAAAAGGTTTAGTCCAGGGGTGAACATTGCATAAACACATTTAAATTTTTTTGACAGTTTTCTTCTGGAGTATGTTCCCCATCAGCTAAAATTTCAGAAAACTTTATTTACAAAAAAAAAAGCCTTATTTTGATCGTGTGTTCCAGTGCTGGGTAGCGCTAATCCAAAAATTAGTTCCGCTATTTCTAAAGCGCTTATTAATTTATTTAGGTCCGCAATTTCAAAAGCGCTTATGTATTAGCAAAGCTAGCGGAAGCTAATGCTAACGCGCTAACGTGCAAATGGCGAACTACTTTTTTAAATCCAGCAGATTTGACCATTTCGTGAAACGGTTAAGCTCAGAAAAACCTTGTGCTATAAAGTCAGCTAAGAAATATATTTTTTCTCAGCAAAGAAATAATTGTTTTTACCGTGTTTTGTTGTAAAGTCCTTTGCTTCTGTGGTCGCCGCCATTTTGAACAGGGCAAATGAGGCGCTGACGCGTCGCGTAGGCCGCTGAGAAACATCCATAAGTTCACCCTCCATGTTAAAAACTCTTCGTCTGACTCTTCGAAAACAAGCAATAAGGCTGCAGAGTAACACACTGGCTGCTAACTGCTATAGAGAGAGCGCTCTCTCTAGCCCCCCTTAGGGCGGGGACCGCTTTTTTGTCACGGACCACATCCGGCGCTGACAGGATGTGGTCTGTGAGCAGTCGTCCGGTTGATTTAAGAGTCTGTAAATAAGTTTTTTCGTTTTTACTGATAGATAATTAGTTATTAGCGGTACTGCATTTTAAATAAAAATAGCGCAAATCCGCTTATGAATTATAAAAGTTAGTCAATCCGCTGTAACGCTAACAAATTGTTTAGGTCCGCTATCAGTGGATTAGCGCTTTAGCGCTCCCAAGCGGTCTGGTGCCCACCTTTGGTGTGATCAAATCTAAAAATTTAGATACGTCGTTAACAATTTAGACTTGCCCACGCACAGTTCTGTTATGTGTTGTCTCAACTGCAGCATCGCCTGGTTCAGAATGTTGCATTTCCATGTTTGTAGCTCAGCTCGTCCATTGTTTCTGAAACGCTGGTATTATCCGTCCGCAGACATCGTCGTATGGAGGCTGTGCGTCTGAGAAAGGAAAACCAGATCTACAGCGCGGATGAAAAGAGAGCTCTCGCCTCCTTCAACCAGGAGGAGAGGCGGAAGAGGGAGAGCAAGATCTTGTCAAGCTTTAGGGAGATGGTGTACAGAAAAACTAAAGGCAAGGAGGAGAAATAATTTGTCTTTTGTATTTCCACTCACAGGAAACATTTTTCTCTTTGTTCTGTGACAGCAATAGTTTTATTACCGAGAGGTTTCCTACATTAAATTTTACTGAAATATACAGTGTATATGCCGTCTCTGTTCAATGAGTGTAACAAAATGTCTGGAAAATATTCAGCTGCATTGTTATTTTTACTCTATTCTCATACTTGTATTTATTTGTGTTAATTCTGTCTGATGGACATGATCGAAGCAGTAAATAAATTTCCAAAACTTAAGCGATTCTTCTCTTCAACAGTCGTGGATGGATTTTTTTTTCCCATCAAGGAAATACGAAGCAGATGAGATAATTGTTGCTCAGTTGTTTTTTTTCTATCAAATTTTATGAATTCATCATTCCAAAGTTTTGTAGAATTCCCAAATATGAACTGAGAAATTCTGCAAAATAAAAAAATGTAACAGCTAAAGTTTTAGCTGTTTTATGTTCAGTTTAACACCGTGCCAGCTGAGTCAAAGTCAACTTTATTGTCAGAACTGCAATATGTACAGGACATACACAGGATTGAAATTGCGTTTCTCTCAGTCCCTCTGTGCAACAGTAACCATTTAAACACTAAAACACTGAAACATTTAATAAACATAAGCATAAAATAGTAAAAGTGTAACACTGTCCTGAGTTTTTGAGCTGCATAACTGTATTTTTTATAGAACAATTAACTGCATAGTTGCGATAGTTTCAACAATGTCATATTCTTAAGGGTTTAGCTGATCATTTGAATAATAATGAATTTAATTCATAACGCACTTTTCATTAATGAAAATCTCAAAGTGCTACAAAGTGCAACAAAAATCAAAGATCAAATAAAAACAAGTGATAAAATCAAGTAAATCAATGATAGTATCAACTAAGGTACTAAGAAAGCCCTCTGCATGGCAGGTGATCCCACACACCCACTACACAGCCGCTGATGCTGCCATCAGGGAGGAGACTGAGGAGTCTCCAGGCTCGTACCAGCAGACTGAGAGACAGCTCTGTTCATCAGGCAGTCAGAATGCTAAACACTCTGCCTGCTCTGCCTCCCCTCCCATTTGAACTGCCTTAACACAAAAAACTTTCTCACACATTACCACTCAACACAAAGATTTTAACACTGGACTCTGTGTCATCAAACGGGTTATTCACTAAACTCTCGGTCATGTGCTCATTCAGTTTGCACTACTTCTCATATTTGCACTAATGTTTGTATTACATTACTGCCTATAGTCATACTACTGTTTACATTCACTGTTTACATTTATTAATACGGTTTACATTTATTACTACTGTTTTACATTTATTACTACTGTTTACATTTACACTACTTTTATATCTACACTACTGCTGATACATATACAGTATTCTCTGACTAGCCTTATCTAAGGATGCCAAATGTGCCTTACTGCATATGCCACTTTGCCTCTATACCAACATCAACTACCTCATACATATACTGTGTACTTCAGTTTATTTTATAGATATACTTTTTATACTACTATGAAAAAACTCAGGACAGTATTACACTTTTATTATTTCATTTTATGCTTATGTTCATTGGGTGTTTGGTGTTTCAGTGTTGGTGTAAATTTTCATACTTTTATACTACTATGAAAAAACTCAGGACAGTGTTACACTTTTACTATTTTATGCTTATGTTTATTAAATGTTTTAGTGTTTAGATGGTTACTGTTGCACCGAGGGACTGAGAGAAACGCAATTTCAATCCTGTGTATGTCCTGTACATATTGCAGTTCTGACAATAAAGTTGACTTTGATTAAAGGTAAAATCATGTGGAGGCAGAGTAGGCTCGCTTAAAAAGAAAGGTCTTTAAGCCTTGTTTAAAGTCAACCAGTGACTGTGGAGCTCTCAGGTAGTCAGGGAGGGAGTTCCATAGGCGGGGGGCAGCCACACAGAATGCACGGTCTCCCATGGTCCTTAATTTGGTTAGTGGAATGTGAAGTAGATTACTGTTCTGTGATCGTAGTGGATGAGTATGGTGCAAGAATGTCCTTTAGATCATCTGGTGAAGTTCCGTGTAAGCATTGGTGTGTAATGAGAGCAGTTTTGTACTGAATTCTGTAGGTGACAGGAAGCCAATGGAGGTTATGGAGAATGGGCGTAATATGTTCAAATTTACGAGCTCTCAATAAAATCCTTGCTGCACTGTTTTGAATATATTGAAGTTTCTGAAGGTTTTTGCCAGGGATTCCAATAAACAGGGAGTTGCAGTAGTCGAGCCTGGAGGAGACAAAAGCATGGACGAGTTTCTCAGCATCAGAAAAAGTTAGAGATGGGCGAAGTCTGGAGATGTTTCGAAGATGGAAGAAGCAGGTTTTAAACAGATGCTTAATGTGATTTTCAAATGTAAGATGAGAGTCCATTTTTATTCCAAGATTTGTAACAGAGGTGGAGAGGGGGATGTCTTGACCAGAGAAGGAGATTGTTGTTAAAGTTGATGTTTGTACCTGGTGAGGGGTGCCAATCAGTATGGCCTCAGTCTTGGAGCAGTTTAATTGAAGAAAGTTCTGATTCATCCATGCCCTTATTTCCTCCAGGCAGGTAGAGAGGGCAGTGAGTGAAGATGGAGATGGGGATGATGAGGATGCTCCAGTCCTGATGTAAAGCTGTGTATCGTCGGCATAGCAGTGAAAAGAAATGTTGAACTGATTAATAATTTGACCTAAAGGCAGCATCCATCCATCCATCCATTTTCTTCCGCTTATCCGGGGTCGGGTCGCGGGGGTAGCAGCCTAAGTAGGGAGGCCCAGACTTCCCTCTCCCCAGCCACTTGGAGCAGCTCCTCCGGGGGAATCCCAAGGCGTTCCCAGGCCAGCCGAGAAACATAGTCCCTCCAGCGTATCCTGGGTCTTCCTCTGGGTCTCCTCCCGGTGGGACATGCCCGGAACACCTCACCAGGGAGGCGTCCAGGAGGCATCCTAACCAGATGCCCGAGCCACCTCAACTGGCTCCTCTCGATGTGGAGAAGCAGCGGCTCTACTCCGAGTCCCTCCCGGATGACTGAGCTTCTCACCCTATCTCTAAGGGAGAGTCCAGCCACCCTGCGGAGAAAACTCATTTCAGCCGCTTGTATCCGAGATCTTGTTCTTTCGGTCATAACCCAAAGCTCATGACCATAGATGAGGGTGGGAACGTAGATCGATCGGTAAATTGAGAGCTTTGCCTTTTGACTCAGCTCTCTCTTCACCACGACAGACCGGTACAGCGCCCGCTTCACTGCGGACGCTGCACCTATCCGCCTATCGATCTCACGCTCCAGTTTTCCCTCATTCGTGAACAAGATCCCGAGATACTTAAACTCCTCCACTTGGGGCAGGACCTCCTCCCCGACCCGGAGAGGGCACGCTACCCTTTTCCGGCTCAAGACCATGGCCTCGGATTTGGAGGAACTGATCCTCATCCCGGCCGCATCGCATTCAGCTGCAAACCGCTCCAGTGAAAGCTGTAGATCACGAGCTGATGAAGCCAATAGGACCACATCATCTGCAAAAAACAGAGAAGCGATTCTAAGGCCACCAAAACGGATCCTCTCAACACCTTGGCTGCGCCTAGAAATTCTGTCCATAAAAGTTATAAACAGAATCGGTGACAAAGGGCAACCTTGGCGGAGTCCAACTCTCACCGGAAACGAGCCTGACTTACTGCCGGCAATGCGGACCAAGCTCTGACACCGGTCGTACAGGGACCTAACAGCCCATATCAATGGGCCTGGTACCCCATACTCCCGGAGTACCCGCCACAGAACCCCCCGAGGGACGCGGTCGAATGCCTTTTCCAAGTCTACAAAGCACATGTAAACTGGTTGGGCAAACTCCCACGCACCCTCCAGGACCCTGTTGAGGGTGTAGAGCTGGTCTAGTGTTCCACGACCAGGACGAAAACCACACTGCTCCTCCTGAATCCGAGGTTCGACTATCCGACGGACCCTCCTCTCCAGAACCCCTGAATAGACCTTACCAGGGAGGCTTAAGAGTGTGATCCCTCTATAGTTGGAACACACCCTACGGTCCCCCTTTTTGAATAGGGGAACCACCACCCCAGTCTGCCAATCCAAGGGAACTGCCCCCGATGTCCACGCGATATTGCAGAGTCGCGTAAGCCAACACAACCCCACAACATCCAGAGCCCTAAGGAACTCAGGACGAATCTCATCCACCCCCGGAGCCTTGCCACAAAGGCCCCAAAGGCAGCATGTAAAGGGAAAACAGCAGGGGCCCCAGAACTGACCCCTGAGGGACACCACAGGAGACACAGACTGTCTGGGACGTGGCGTTGCCAAGACTAACACATTCCAGCCTATTGGAGAGGAAAGATTTGAACCAGTCCAGGACAGTGTCACAGAGACCGACCTCCACATGAAGACGGTGGAGGAGGATACTATGGTCCACAGTGTCGAAGGCTGCAGTGAGGTCAAGGAGGACAAGGATGGAGGGAGAGCCAGTGTCAGCAGCCATGAGGACATCACTGGTAACTCTCAGCAATGCAGTCTCAGTACAGTAAATGTTAAATTCCATTTTAATAAAATAAATAAATGTAGGAAACTTTTGATTTTAAGCTTAGAACAGTTTTATTTAAGTTGTTTTGGGGGGAAATTCTTGAAACTCTTTAATTTACAACACAAACTTTGTCCTCATCGGGGTCTTCATGGTTCTTGTCATCATTTGATGTTCTCAAGTCCCTGGTTAGGAGAGAAAAAAGGTTAAAGACTTCATTTTGTTCAGGGTATATTTATAATATATATATATAATATAAAAAAATAAAATATATTTCTCTCTTTTGTTTTCTATTGTTTATTGTTTAAGGAAATTTTACCATTGCTGTTCATCGTTCTTTAGTTTTAGCAGGTCGCTTTCGTAAATGAGCCATGAGGCTCAATAAGATTTACCTGACTAAAAGGTTGAATGAATGAATACACACGTTGTTTTAACAGTTAAAAGGGTGACAAATGACTGATGTGATGTACATATTTAAAGATTAGTTTCTTCAGTCACTAATGTTTTAAACACGGACTGTGTTTTATTTTAAGGACATGCACAATGTGTAACTTTGAAATGGTAAATTCACCTTGGAGTCGAAGTAGCGACCCGTCCCTGACACGCGCCTGTCCCGGTCCAGCAGGGACCAATGCCAATAACTCCGAGCGACCCTTTTTTCCTGAAATGGAGAAAAAAATCAGATAGGCTGAAAGACGTCTTGGTTTTAAGACAAGTTAACGAAGCAGGTTAGCCGTCCTCACCTTTCCTCCATTCGTGAACCGATGGATATTTGCGATCGCGATGCCGGGAATACACAAACACGCGTACATAACTGCCACACCGGGGAGAATTTCGTACCACATGTTGACTAACTTTAAATTCCAGGCGCTAGAAAGCAGCTCCAAGGACAACAGACTTGCCTGAACTCGGTTTATTTTGCTACGAAGCTAACAAAAAGTCAACCGTCCGTATGACCCCATTTCCGCTTTAAAAAGTACTTCCTGTCAAAGCTTTTCAAAATAAAAGCAATGATGGAAACTCACGGTGAAAAACAAACAAACAGAAGCACTCATCTTAAACCCACAGAGGGAAAACCTTTTAAAATAAAAAAAAATAGGTTTTAGTTGCTAAATAAAAGTTGAATGCATTCTATTCTGGAGGGAATTAAATAAAATCAAACAATAAAAAAAAGAACGTTAGAAGAGACTAATGTTTTATCTAGAGCGCCCCCTTTCGGTGGGAGCTTGAATTGCAAGTTCGTTTACAGAGGAAGTGGAAGTCGCGCGGCGGTTGCTACTAGTTGCCAGGCTAACTTGCTAAAAAAAAAAGTAAACAAGTCTGATTGGTGACATGAGAAAAAACTGTGGATCTTTGTAGCTATTCAGTCATGAAGGAAGACAAAGAAAATGCTCGTCCGAGAGAAAAAAGAGTGGAGATAAAGTGTGAAGATGAAGAGAAAACGGAGAGGTCCAAGGAAAAGAAGGAGGCCTTGACAAAGGTAAAACTTGCTAGCTAAGCTAATGTTGCTAAGCCACCAGTGTTAGTAATGGGTAAAAGTTTCACATTAAGCGTGCTTTTAACATTGCTGCGTGTTTTTATTAGTTTTGGTATAAGATATTTTAAAATATTTTTTATATACTGTAAGGGCACTAAACGTATTTTAACTTTACAGACAACTTTAAAACAAATCACTTAATTCAGCAGTTGAATGTGTTGTTCCGTGTTTTAGTGTCAACCTCTTAACTAACAATCTTTTTCTAGATTGTAATCAGACGATTGCCACCAAGTTTGACCAAGGAGGAGTTAGAGGAGCAGTTGCAGCCTCTTCCAGATGTGGATTACTTGGAGTTTTTTGCCAACGACACCAGGTGAGTCCACCTGTAAATCTGCCTTATTCGTAAAATACACTTAACATTTCCCCTATCATGTTTGTATTACATGCCATCCTTGTCATTTCAGTCTTTACCCCCATCTCTTCGCAAGGGCTTACATCAGTTTTAAAAACCAAGAGGACATTGTTCTTTTCAGAGATCGGTTCGATGGATATGTATTTATAGACCACAGAGGTAAGGAAGGGTTTTATATTTAAATACAGTATACATTTATAAAGGTTGTTCTAAGAGTGGATCCAATACACCAATTTCGTCCACATTCTGTTTTTCTACAGGACAGGAGTACCCAGCCATTGTGGAGTTTGCACCTTTTCAGAAAATAGCCAAGAAAAAAAGCAAAAAGAAGGACTCAAAATGTGGAACAATTACTGAGGGTAAAGGTTTTCCAACTTTAGACTATTTTTTCCCCCATTATCAAATCAACAGAAATAACTTTAAAGACAGATCAGTTTAATACAAGTTCAAAACTTTTCTAAATTGATATGCTTGACCTTTTTTTTGTTGCTATTCCCTACATTAGGTCAAAATAAAATAAAAATTTAGTTGATGTGTTGTGTTCATCTTAAATGAAGTGTTAACATTTTATGTTCATGTCTTTTGCAATGTTTATATTTGCACTTCTATCAGACCCCGAATATAAGAAGTTTCTTGACTATTACAACGGAGATGAAGAGAAACTGACGTCCACAACGGAAACCCTGTTAGAGGAGCTGGAGGCAAAATCTAAGGAACTTGAAGGTTTGTTACATTGGCTTCACAACCATCACTGTATGAATTTAACGGTAAGACTTAAGAAGGTATAATTATTACCTCGATCGTAGCCAACACAAAAGTGTCTATAACTCAGTCAGTTTTCCAAATGTTGAGTTAAATTTGTCTGCTAGTAGCTGGGATTCATTCCTAATGAAAACTCAGTTCTAACGCATCTTGTGAGATCTTGCAGTATAGCATAACATAATTTACAAGGTTTCACCAAAGTTGCTATAACTGCATCTCTTCTCATCACAGGATGATCTTACGGTAGTTTAAAAGTCTGGCATCAAGGGAAGCTAAGCCTTTAATTGAATGTTTTTGTTTCTTTCTAGCTAAAAAGACAACTCCCCTGCTGAACTTCCTGAAGAACAAGCAGGTAAATATGCAGAATTGTGATATAATATTTGAGGTGAATCTGTTGCCTGTTCGAGAACGGCTTAACACTTCCTATTCTGATGTTCAGAGAATTAGGGAGGAAAAGAAGGAGGAGAGGAGAAGGCGGGAGCTTGAGCGCAAGCGTCTGCGTGACGAAGAGCGACGCAAGTGGAGAGAGGAGGAGAGGAGGAAACGAAAAGAGGGTGAGAAAACGAAAAGGCTCGAGAAACCCACGGAGAAAGACAAGGATCACGTTAAGGATGAACCAAAAATTAAGGTTTGTGTTACAGTGCAATAAAGCAGTTTGAAACTTTCTCCAATTTACTATATCAGTCATTTTTCCTTATGCTCAGCTCCTAAAGAAGCCAGACAGATCTGATGATGCAGAGTCTGAAAAACCCAAGGAGAAGGCGAAGAAACCAGAGAAGCCACAAAAAGACGACAGATCAACAGGAGGCAGCGATCTAAAAAGGAAACAAAACACTGAAAACAGGGAGGATCGTGAGAGGAAGTCAGTTTGTGTAGTCATTGTGTACACTTTGCCGTGCTCACGTTGAAGAATGTAACCAAGCAGATGTGGTGACTTGCTCTCAGGTGGGATGAAAACGTGCGGAAGGAGTTCAGGGAGCGCAACGTAGATCGAGACCGAGACAGGGAGAAGGAGCGGCGGCAGAGGGAGAAGGAGCGCATCAGACGTCATGACGAGGACCGGCGGAGAAGAAGGGAACAGCAGGATGGAGAGAACACCTTCAGAAAGCAAGAAGAAATAAAAAAAGAAAGAGCCTTGGAGAAGAAGAGGAGTGAAAACGTGTCAACCTCTCACTCGGAGAAGGCTGCCAAAGACCATAAAAAGGATGAGAGTGGTAAAAGAGAGCGCCTACGCAATAAGGTATGTGCTCCAGGATGTCAGACCTTCAAGGTGTTTCTTAAAGCGTCACTGACATGATTTTTTTACTACGCATAAAATTGCTCAAAATATATATCTTATCATTTAAATATGTTCGTTTTTGCAAACAAAATGATAAATCAATTTAATTTTGCTTTAAAGGTGATTTTAAACTTTGCGCCGTGTTTATTCACGGGAAATTCGATTACACACGAATGCAACATCTGTGACGTATACGGTAATTGGGCAGAGCTCTGGGCTTGTCAGTGTGCGTGTGTCTGGAGATCGCGTTTTTTTTTTTACTTGAAAAATGCTGTTGTGTCGCATTTGGGTGTTCTAACATCATCAGTGAACGAGTGAGCCTTTTCACTTTCCCAAAAGACGAAATACTTCGTCAAGTATGGAATAAACAAAGCTGCCCCTCCTCGGAGATCCCTCACTTCCTGAAAAGGTACGACTCAAATAAATACGGGTGCAGACCTAAATTAGAACCTGCTGTTTCTTGTTCATCCAACTTTCTGCTTCCCAAACTGAAGAAAAATGGCTCAAATCTTAACTTGGATTTCTAAATTTGTCGGGTTATAAATTGTCCACTATTAAAGAGACGTAGCCCTCTGCCCGATTTTACGTCACAGATGTTGCATTCGCGTGTAATCGGATTTCCCGTGAATAAACACGGCGCAAAGTTTAAAATCACTTTTAAAGCAAAATTAAATTGATTTATCATTTTGTTTGCAAAAACGAACATATTTAAATGATAAAAGATATATATTTTGAGCAATTTTATGCATAGTAAAAAAATCATGTCAGTGACACTTTAAACTTGTGATCGAGTGAATTGTTTGTTTTGATCAGGACCGACCTGCCATTCAGCTGTACCAGCCGGGGGCCAGGAGCCGCAACCGTGCCACAGCAGGAGGAGGAGAAGACAATTCTGCCGACAGGAAACCAGATACCGAGAACAAGAAAGCGTCTGAAAAAGGAGAAGACTGAGCAGATTTCTACTCCTGGTATTTGATGGGTAGACCGTGCACGGCTGACGAAACAGGGCTGCACCCTGCTCCCCCGGTGTCAGAGGTAAAGGTAGCTGACCTTCTTAGTGCCTGAATGTGACCCTCTTAAAATGATGTTTTAGAG
>JBBPBX010000019.1:48667-63867 GCA_038048925.1 Garcialebias charrua | reverse complement strand
GCTTACAACCCCCAAGCTAATGGTTTGTGTGAACGGTTTCACAGGTCATTGAAAGCTGCACTTCGCGCTGCATTGACCGGTGACAACTGGATTGACCGTCTTCCCTGGGTTTTGTTGGGTTTACGTACCGCAACCAAAGAGGACCTGAGCTCTTCCCCGGCTGAACTGGTTTATGGTCAGCCTGTGCACGTCACCTGTGAGTTTTTACCTGAGGTACCCTCACCACAGTTCGCTCCACCGTTGCACCATTTTTCATCTCAGGAGGGCCCTTTTCGTGTCCCTGGCCCGGTACACCATTGTTTACCGCAGTCATTTGTCCCTAAGAGTCTGGAGTCCTCTAAATTTGTTTTTGTCAAACACAATGCACACAGGACACCACTACAGCCTTTGTATGATGGACCGTTTCGGGTTCTTCAACCAGGTCCAAAACACTTCCTTTTAGATTTAGGGGGTCGTACTGAGACTGTCTGTATCGATAGGCTTAAACCAGCTCATGTTATGTCAGATGATCAGGTTGTTACGGCCCAGGCTCCTCGCAGGGGCAGACCTCCATCCACATTGCTAACGGACTGCTGTCCTCCTTCCAGAGACTCTCAACGACCATTGGAGCCCGAATCTTCTGCAGCCCCTCCTCGTCGCCCTCCGCTTCATCAGACTGGTTCTGCAGGGCCCAGGTTCAGCCGTTCTGGTCGTTTGATCAAACCTAAAATGCTGGACTAGTGATGGACCTTACTGGGTGTTCTGGGGGGGCGTGTGTGGTGGACCACTAGGGGGCTCTACTCACACCCAGTGGACCGAATGTGTTACAGGATGTTTTATTGTGAAAGGTCCAGAGGACCGGATGTTGTATTGTGAGAGGTTTGATATATAAGGCGGTGTTGGGTGCTTCCCGCCAGTTTAGTAGGAGTTGATTAAAGTGAAGATCTGCATCTCGCCTTCTGTGTCGTCTCTTCACCGCCTCCTACAACATCATGGCTACGTAGGAGAAGGATCCGTGTACTGAAATGGCCAGCCTGCAGTCCAGATCTTTCACATAGAGAACATCATTAAGAGGAAGGTGCGACAAAGAAGGCCCAAGATGATTGAACAGCCTGAATTAGACATGAATGGGAGAGCATTCCTATTTCTAAACTTGAGAAACTGGTCTGTCCCCAGACGTCTGTTGAGTGTTGTAAGAAGAAGGGGGGATGCCACACAGTGGTCAAAATGGACTTGTCCCAACTTTTTGGGGATTTGTTGACGCCATGAAATTTTGAAACATCTAAAAAAGCTAAGTTTGGTCCTCTGGACATTCAAAAAACAAAACAAAATGTCCAGAGGACCAGACTTAGCTTTCTAAGATTTTTCTACCTTGATTATTGAACATGCATCAGGTTATTTGAAACAACATATTTTTCCCTTAAAATGATTCTCTCAGTTTAAACTTTTGACCTGCGATTTGTGTTCTATATTCTGAAGAAAATATTAGATGTTGGCACCTCCACATCATTGCATTCAGTTTTATTCACAATTTGTTTAGTGTCCCAACTTTTTTGGAATCCGGTTTGTAGATCTCGACTCTTTGGAGTCTCTTGGTAAAGAAGTCCAGCACCCGGGGACAGAAGCAGCACTTGTTTTCTGACACAATGTTGGAAACATCCAAATAAAAAGCATCAAAATGTAGGTGTTGATCTGGAATAGTGTACTCTAACAAAAAAAAAAGTACAATAAATAATTGAAATTCTGCACAAAAAAAGTGGAAAAGTTTCCCCATAGACAACAATGGTTTTTAGGTGGAGCGAGTGTTAAAATCCAGTACTGTTTTTAGCTCTACTGCTCAAACGTCACAAAGGAAACATGATTCAAGCTTTAACGGGTTACAGAAAGTTAGACTTTCCAAGACTGAACTGGTGTTTTGATAGCTTTAACATTTTCTAAACAATCATAGTTTAGTCCAACATTTTTTGTTGAGACGTTTCATCCTTCATCCAAAGGACTTCATCAGTCCAAGGAGCAACAAACAAACTCAGTTCCACAAGCATGTTTATGTTTTGAACCACTTTGGCTATGGCTGTCTCAGAGTAGTCGACGTGGGAGAGGGAAGGCCCCAGAAACCATCTTATCACCAGCAAACTGGTTGGTAGACCTGTCGCAATAAACAATAAATCAATTAATCGCATGATAAATGAAAATTATCGACCTCATTTTCATTTATTGGCTTTATAGTTTCTTCGTATCTCTCTTTCTACTGAAGACACTACATGACAAAAGGCTCAACTCTGGTGATCTTCACTGACCCCTCCCTTTATCTTTTCTCTTCAAAATCCATTTTAACCATCCAAAATCGCATTTTTGGATCGTTAAAAGCAGCTAAACTGAGAAGCTAAGCTACGAGCTAAGCTAACAGACCAACCTCAGGGAAAATGACCGGTCTTATCGAATCCCCAAAATTCACGGTTGAAACTCGTGCCTTTGTATAAAAAGTTGTTTTTCTCTGCAAAAAGAAGCTGAGAACGTGTTTACTGATTTTTATTAAAAGCTTTGTGTGAAAAATGCTATGCTAAAGAGCTCAAACTACACTGAGCATCCGCCATTTTGAGAACCGAAGAGCGACAGCCCATGTCACATCAAGGGGCCTCCCTCCCATTTTGTTAGAGACACGCTGCTCGTTCCCTCACTATCCATCCTTCAGTTCAAACAATCTTATACTGCCATCCAGTGGTCGAAAAAAGGTACGGTACTACATGCAAAAATTAACCAACATTTCTTGTTACATTTAACAATTACTAATTAATGTCAAATTTCAAACCATATTGTCGTTTATTGCAATAATTTCTGAGACGATTAATCTCCCAGCAAAATTTGTTATTGTGTCAGGCCTACTGGTTGGTCCACTATATGGATTTGCTGCTTTGTGGGACTCAGTTTGTTGTGGCTCCTCAGACTGATGAAGTCCTTTGGATTAAGGACAACAAAAAGAAACCGTTCAGATGACCTGACTGAAATTTGTGGATTTTTTTACCTGGATTATTGAGCATGAACTTTGAAATCATAGTTTAGGTTTGAGGATTAAAGGTTTAGAAACAAACTTCATATTTCCTCAGTCTTTTCACTTCTTCCACAGTTTATCTATCCAATCATGTATTTTGTCTTCTTTCACTCCATGCGTCTCTTGATGCTTCTCTCAAATCTTCTTCAGAGGTAAGTCCGCTCACCCAAACTCTCTGACTTCCCTATCAAGTGTTTCTTGAACTTTACTGGTAATTTCCTCCAAAAACACATAGAAGCATGAAAAAATGGACGTATGACCATCAAAGCCACTCACTGGTCAATAAGTTCAGTTTTCACACTTTGTCATTGTTTCTTTAGCACTTTGAGATTTTCATTAATGAAAAGTGCATTATAAATTAAATTCATTATTATTATTATTATAAAAATGTTTAAAAAATACACCACCACAGAATACCCTGTTGCATTCATCTTTATTGTCACTGACGGTGCATTTGTTAAAACATGGACCAGTTTGTTTTTGTTAATTTATTTCACAGTGTGTAAATACAGCATGTTATATGTTTATTTTTGGTTTATTTAAAGTGATTGTAGCCAACCAAAAATCAATTTTAAATAATATATTACAATGTATTCCAAGTCCTTTATTTAGCTGCTTATATTGCAGTTATGAACTCCAAAACGTAACTTTTAATAAAAATAAAAAATAAAGTCTACAAAGTCTACAGATCTAAGGTTCAGAGACACATAAAATCTAATTTTAAGATGTTTTAGCATGTGTCATAAAAAGATGAAAGTAAGGTAATAAAAGACAGTTTCTATTATGAGGTTTATCTATTCATCTCTCAGTGAATCGACGAGTAATAATAAAACCACTTCTGCGTTAAAAAATTTAAGCCACACATCAAATCATATCCTCAAAATGACCAGTGCTAGAAAAAAAAAACATGTTCCCTTTGATAAGAAACGTTACTAGACTTTGATAAATCTGGGCCGAGTCCTGAAATCATGATGTTAAATGTGGCGTTCCACTGGGACGTGTCACTGGACTCCTGCAGTTCATTTTACACAAAACACACTACCTCGTGTTACAGGAAGAGAAACTTTCTAATTAAATGCTCCATGCAAAGAATCTAGGAGAGTTCCCAAACCGGGATGCACAATTCAGGAAATTTTCAAAGTTGGAAACTTTTCATATGAATTCATGGGACTTTATGTAAATACTTGGTTTTAAAAATATGAAGGTTGTCTGGGATTTTAAAGTTGGAGAAACTATATTTTAGCACAATCTTAACTAAAATAAGCAGATTGTTATACTATGCAGGACTTGTAGGGACAAATGGAAATAGTAACATATAAAATATTTAGTTCAGAGTTGTAAATTCTTTAGTTGTGAAATCCACTGTTTAAAGCTGATGACCCATCTGTATTTTCAAATTATCGCCCCATATCAGTTCTCCCGTGCTTTTCTAAGATACTTGAGAGATTGGTGTACTCTAGAATCTTGAGGCATCTTGATGCCAACAATATTTTGTATGAGCATCAGTATGGCTTTAGAAGGAATCATTCTACATATATGGCTCTCTTGCATCTTAGAGAAAAGATTTCAACTGCTTTTGAGAAAAATGAATATGCTCTAGGAATTTTCTTGGACTTATCAAAAGCTTTTGACACTGTGGATTATGAAATCTTGTTATCAAAAATGTCTTGTTATGGTTTTAAAAATAAGGTTCTGAAATGGGTTGAAAATTATTTACACAACAGAGAGCAAATTGTAATTTTTAATGGTAAATTGTCAAAGCGAGATGTCCTAAAATGTGGAGTTCCACAAGGATCCATTTTGGGTCCATTATTATTTCTCATATACATTAATGATCTACCAAAAGCATCTAGTGTTTTGACACCTATCTTATTTGCTGATGATACCAATCTTTTTGTTGCTGATGGTAACTTTGACTCACTTATTGATAAGGCAAATTATGGGCTCAGTCAATTTGCTCAGTGGTTTCAGTTAAATAGACTATCACTTAATGTTAAAAAATCTAATTTCATCTTATTTAAGAATAAGAATAAAAATTACAATCCAGAAAAAACTAAAATTTATATTAATAAACATTTACTTTCTAATGTTTCATCAACAAAGTTTTTAGGTGTCTATCTTGATGAGAAACTTTGTTTTAAGAATCATTGTGAATCAGTGTATAAGAAGATTTCTAAATCTTTAGGTATTATAAAAAAGGTTAAACCATATTTAAAAACAAGTACTATATTGACTTTGTACAATAGTTTAATTTATCCCCATATTTCTTACTGTAATTTAATTTGGGCTAGTACCTATCCTTCTTACTTGCAGTCAATCCATAAACTTCAAAAGTCTTTTGTAAGAATTGTCACTAACTCGCCATATTTAGCTCCATCCACACCTCTCTTTAAAAAATTAGAAATTCTTACAATCTATGATGTGAATAAGTATCAAACAGGAATCCTAATGTATAAAGTTATATGTATTCCACTTTCTTTACCTAAATATTTTCATAATTTATTTGAGTTCAATTCTTATTATCATTCATACTCTACAAGAAGGAAGTGTGATTTACATATACCCTTCTGTAGAACCACTGTTGCTAAATTTTCATTCATGTATCAGGGTGTTGTGCTGTGGAACAGTTTGAAACAATTAAGTGAATCATGTACAACATTATCTGTATTCAAAAGAAAGTTAAAAAAAACTTTATAGATTTTCTAACACATTAGTTTTTTTTTTACATTTTATTTATAATTTTAATATTTTTTGACAATTTAAATGTATTTAATTTCAATTATTATTTTTTGCTTTAGTATGTAACTGTGTGTGTTTAAAGTAAGATGTAAGTTTATGTATAAAGCTCTTATGATTTTTTTTCTTTATTTTTTTAGAAGGGGGGGGTGCGCTTGTAAGCCCAATTAGGGTTTTTATGACCTCTCCTGCACATTTTTTAAAAACTTTTCTTTTACGTGTGTTGTTTCTTTTTGTGCAAACAATAAACAAACAAACAAACAAACAATNAATCCATAAACTTCAAAAGTCTTTTGTAAGAATTGTCACTAACTCGCCATATTTAGCTCCATCCACACCTCTCTTTAAAAAATTAGAAATTCTTACAATCTATGATGTGAATAAGTATCAAACAGGAATCCTAATGTATAAAGTTATATGTATTCCACTTTCTTTACCTAAATATTTTCATAATTTATTTGAGTTCAATTCTTATTATCATTCATACTCTACAAGAAGGAAGTGTGATTTACATATACCCTTCTGTAGAACCACTGTTGCTAAATTTTCATTCATGTATCAGGGTGTTGTGCTGTGGAACAGTTTGAAACAATTAAGTGAATCATGTACAACATTATCTGTATTCAAAAGAAAGTTAAAAAAAACTTTATAGATTTTCTAACACATTAGTTTTTTTTTTTACATTTTATTTATAATTTTAATATTTTTTGACAATTTAAATGTATTTAATTTCAATTATTATTTTTTGCTTTAGTATGTAACTGTGTGTGTTTAAAGTAAGATGTAAGTTTATGTATAAAGCTCTTATGATTTTTTTTCTTTATTTTTTTAGAAGGGGGGGGTGCGCTTGTAAGCCCAATTAGGGTTTTTATGACCTCTCCTGCACATTTTTTAAAAACTTTTCTTTTACGTGTGTTGTTTCTTTTTGTGCAAACAATAAACAAACAAACAAACAAACAATTTGTGAAATAGACACTTTTGGTCAAAATAATCATCTGTCTACCTCTAAAAAAACACAAGGATTATATTGTTTTCGTTTGAATGTCATAGTTTGTTTAAATTACCCCGAATTTCCAGTTAATTCCCATAAATTCCACATAAAGTACCTAATTTGGAATATGTCCAAATTTTTTCACCTTCACTTCCCAAGAGAAGTTTCCAGAAATAATTTCCCCTTTGTAACTTTACTCCCAAAACAGAGAACAAATCCCTTCATCCTGAAAATTATTGCCTTTTCTTAAATTCACATTAACACTTGTAATGCAGAGTCCTTTGGACAACTGACATGTTCCGTTTGAAGACTTTTTTTTTTACCTCATAGAATTGGAAACTTTACTTCTGCACTTAATCTTCCAGTTTTATTGATTATAAAGCTCAAAGTTAGTTTTAAAGAACTTTAATGGAAATTGACGATGTTAGTTTCCTGAACTTAGTTATTTTTGATGTGCTTGGAGAAATTCTGGTGCCATAATTTTTCTTCTTCTTTTCTCTACTTGAGGATTTCCAAAAGAGACGCAAAAACAAACATTTAAAAATGTGGGTTTTAATTCTACAATAACAATTCAAATCATAAATGCACAGCCATGGAAAAAGAAAGTCTACTGTCTTTCAGTTCTAAGGTGTAAGGACATAATAAAACTGATTTGCTCTTTACCTGCTTCTAAAACATCACTGGGACCACAAGACCTCTGGAACAAAACCAGACAAAAGTAGATATGTTCACCCAGAATGCACAGCAGCAAATACCTTATACCTTTCAGATTTATGATGTCCTGCTTGACTGAGAATCAAGATCCACCGCAAAACACCAAGATGAAGGTCCAGAGATGATTTCCAGAGATTAGACTAATTAAAAATTTGTTATTCGGTTATCATTTAAAATGTCTAAATATTAGCCAATTGTTGTTGAGACTGTTGGTGTTGTCGTTTATTTAAAAAAATAATTTTATTAACGTTTGGGCTCTCGGGTTTCTGCTGCTGTTATTTTGTGGGTCAGAGGCTGAAAAGTTTAGAAACTCCTATTCTAGACTGAAAGGTGAGGATCACATCCTCACATATATCACATCCCACATTGGCCCATGTTTGGTCCAAGAGCTGACACTTGGACCAAACTGGGCCAGAAAGCAACTTCACAATGATCCCAAACACAGCAGCTCATCTACAACAGAACGGCTCAAAAAGAAAATAATCAAGATGCTGCAAGGGTCCGGTCAAATCCAGAACCTCAGTTTGACTGAAATCACCTTCAGTGAGCCGAACAGTGCGTAATGTCTGCAAATATCAATGAACTGAAGCAATGTCGTTACAAAGAATGGGACAAACTGCCTCTATAACCACGTGAGACTGATAAAACCCTACAGTTTGAAAATGGAAACCCTAGAACTAAAAGGATGGACTTTGTTCCCCATGACTGTTTCTATAAAGCTTTTAACTTTGACTAAACAGGCACCGTTTTCCATCATTTGAATCGTATAAGATGTAGCCTTTCAATGGGTCCAATAAAAATCGAGGTGAGAACTGAGGTGTTGGAGGAGACAAAGGCTAGAATCTGTTTGTGGCATTGACGTCAAACCTTCTGAGTAAAGTTTTCAGGGAAAACACCTTTGGCTGAAATATCTTTTTTCTGCAACCAGTGGGACTCCTTTAAACCCAAGAGCCAGCCATCGTCCTGCGAACAGACAAGACACACCAGAGCACCTTCAACAATAGTACACAAGACAGAGCACCTTCAACAATAGTACACAAGAAAAAAAAAAAACCTCTGGGCTCATATTTCACAGTTCAAATGCTGTTAGACTTATAATAAAGAATATTATAGGAAGAACAACCTTAAATAAAAATCTATCGAAAAAAACAAAAAATACATACCTTATTTTTTGCTATATAAGTTGTGGTTTTTTTTGCATAATTTGCATGCCCTGCGACTTATAGGCTGAAGTGACATATTTATGGATTTTTTCCCCATATTTATAAACCAATTTTTGGCTGAGATATGACCGTTTTTATTCCTTCTGACTGAAAATATTGAACACTACCATTTTCAGCCATTAGATGGCACTTGTAGTAAGACACGCCATTGTATCATGTAGGGATGCACAATATTATCGGCAAGGTATGGGTCGATATTCATCCATCCATCCAGCATCTTCTTCCGCTTATCCGGGGTCGGGTCGCGGGGGTAGCAGCCTAAGTAGGGAGGCCCAGACTTCCCTCTCCCCAGCCACTTGGAGCAGTTCCTCCGGGGGAATCCCAAGGCGTTCCCAGGCCAGCCGAGAAACATAGTCCCTCCAGCGCGTCCTGGGTCTTCCTCTGGGTCTCCTCCGGTGGGACATGCCCGGAACACCTCACCAGGGAGGCGTCCAGGAGGCATCCTAACCAGATGCCCGAGCCACCTCAACTGGCTCCTCTCGATGTGGAGAAGCAGCGGCTCTACTCCGAGTCCCTCCCGGATGACTGAGCTTCTCACCCTATCTCTAAGGGAGAGTCCAGACACCCTGCGGAGAAAACTCATTTCAGCCGCTTGTATCCGAGATCTTGTTCTTTCGGTCACAACCCAAAGCTCATGACCATAGATGAGGGTGGGAACGTAGATCGATCGGTAAATTGAGAGCTTTGCCTTTCGACTCAGCTCTCTCTTCACCACGACAGACCGGTACAGCGCCCGCTTCACTGCGGACGCTGCACCTATCCGCCTATCGATCTCACGCTCCAGTTTTCCCTCATTCGTGAACAAGATCCCGAGATACTTAAACTCCTCCACTTGGGGCAGGACCTCCTCCCCGACCCGGAGAGGGCATGCTACCCTTTTCCGGCTCAAGACCATGGCCTCGGATTTGGAGGAACTGATCCTCATCCCGGCCGCATCACACTCGGCTGCAAACCGCTCCAGTGAAAGTTGTAAATCACGAACTGATGAAGCCAGTAGGACCACATCATCTGCAAAAAACAGAGAAGCGATTCTAAGGTCACCAAAACGGATCCTCTCAACACCTTGGCTGCGCCTAGAAATTCTGTCCATAAAAGTTATGAACAGAATCGGTGACAAAGGGCAACCTTGGCGGAGTCCAACTCTCACCGGAAACGAGCCTGACTTACTGCCGGCAATGCGGACCAAGCTCTGACACCGGTCGTACAGGGACCTAACAGCCCTTATCAAAGGGCCTGGTACCCCATACTCCCGGAGTACCCCCCACAGAACCCCCCGAGGGACGCGGTCGAATGCCTTCTCCAAGTCCACAAAACACATGTAAACTGGTTGGGCAAACTCCCACGCACCCTCCAGGACCCTGCTGAGGGTGTAGAGCTGGTCCAGTGTTCCACGACCAGCACGAAAACCACACTGCTCCTCCTGAATCCGAGGTTCGACTATCCGACGGACCCTCCTCTCCAGAACCCCTGAATAGACCTTACCAGGGAGGCTTAAGAGTGTGATCCCCCTATAGTTGGAACACACCCTACGGTCCCCCTTTTTAAATAGGGGAACCACCACCCCAGTCTGCCAATCCAAGGGAACTGCCCCCGATGTCCACGCGATATTGCAGAGTCGCGTAAGCCAACACAACCCTACAACATCCAGAGCCCTAAGGAACTCCGGGCGAATCTCATCCACCCCCGGAGCCTTGCCACCGCGGAGCTTTTTAACCACCTCGGCGACCTCAGCACCAGAGATCGGAGAACCCGACCCAAAGTCCCCAGGCTCTGCTTCCTCAGTGGAAGACGTGCCAGTAGGATTGAGGAGGTCTTCGAAGTATTCCGCCCACCGACTCACAACATCCCGAGTTGAGGTCAGCAGCACGCCACCTCCACCATAAATGGTGTTGGTCTCGTACCTCTTTCCCCCCCTGAGACGCCGGATGGTGGACCAGAATCGCCTCGAAGCCGTACGGAAGTCATTCTCCATGGCCTCTCCGAACTCCTCCCACGCCCGAGTTTTTGCCTCAGCAACCACCCGAGCCGATCGGTCGATATCAACTTTAAATTTCAATATCGGACATACAGTAGAACGTTCCATTAAAATAACTCGCCGATATAAAAGGCAATGTTTTTGCCTGCAGCACTAGCACAATGTGATGATGTTGCAGCGGCAGCGCAACGAGATTATGTCATCAGAATCAGAATATCTTTATTGACATTGGACCAAGGTACAATGGGAACATGTATGCACATGTAGTCATGTACGTCTACCCGATCTCACGGTGGAGATGAATATTCAAAATGTCAGCGGTGTTGAAGTTTTATTTTTCGTTGGTGAGAATGTCGGATTCTGAAGATTTATGGACTGCGTCCAAGTGTTATGCATATCATATGGCTGTTACTGAATAGATGTCACCAGCTCTTGCAGCTGTTAGTTTTTTGTAGCAAATAAGCCTAAATAAGAGAGTGGGCTATGTTTTGACAAAGGAACGCATATAAATTATCGGTATCGGTTATCGGCCGAATAAGCTCTAACATATCGGCATATTGTGCATCCCTAGTATCATGTACTGTAATAGGTAAAAGTGGCTATTAATGACACAATCAGCTTGCCATAGCCTGCCACCATCGTCTGCCTGGAGCAACAGAGTCAGCTTCATTTTGCTGCGCTGCCCAAGCGAAATGCAGCTGATTTGACTGTCAAAGTCCTTTTATTAAGTAAAAGTTCAACTGAGACACACCTTTAATACAAAGTTGAGCAAACAAATAATTGTTTTTAGGTAGTTATCTTGTTAAATTTCGAAGAAATGGACTGAGTCGCCCGCTGCGCGTTCAAGTTTCCACGTATCAACTTTTGAAATGCAGCTGGTTTGACAGTCAAAGTGCATTTACTACGTAACAGTTCAACTGAGACACCACTTTACTATAATTTTGAGCAAACAAATAATTGTTTTTAAGTGTTAATCTTGTTAAATTCTTGTTAAAGTTCTCCTGTACACTCTCCTACGGCCACCATTTGGCAGCCCATCGATTTTTGGCACAACACCGGCCCACATTTTTAGGTTTTCAACAGTGACGCGTAACAAACGTGACACATCAGCGGTGATGCATAATAGATGCAACATATATAGCGAAGCAACATATTTATGGATTTTTCCACTTTTTTAGACAAATATGGACTGATGCGACTTATAGAGCGGTGCAACGCATATGGCAGAAAATACAGTACCTGTTCATCTGGGTTGTCAAAAGCCAAAACCAAAACAACATCGCCGATGTTCAGCTCCAACTCATCATTGTCTGTGGCAGTGTACTCGTGTACAGCTTTGACCTGGAGGACAAGAACAAATAATCTTAACGAAAGCCAAACCAGAGTCTTTATTCAACAGCTAAAAGGCAAACGAGTGGTTTACCTTGTAGAGGAACCCTGGAGGAAGCTCTCCATTGGAGCCATTGGTCGCCAAACTCTGTAGCTAGAATGCAGAGAAAAGTCCAAGTGTGTTAGGAAAGAGGTCTTTGATGAATTAAAACGCACTAAAGAATAAATTTAAAAAAGAGTTCAAAGTAGGAAAAAAAGAGACTTACAAAGACCAATTGTTTCCTTACCTGCCGATCTTCACAACCATGTACACACGCACACACACTTGTGTATGAGGGAACGGAGAAGCGCAGCACCGTAGCACTTTACCTATGACAACACTTCCAATTAGTGTTTCTATCCGATCAGCTATTGTATATCAGCTATAGTACAGAGAGAGAGCGACAACACCTACCCCGTGAAGGAATAAACACCGGCCCGCACCTCACTCAGCGATGGGTTGCCTTGCACGGCCAACACCCACGGCCACCAGCCACACAGCGGGAGCACGAAGACGACCTTACTGACTGAATGCAGCAGCTACCTATATACCACGCCCACTGGCTCCTCGCAGCTGAGAACTATTGGTGTAATTAGGTGCCTTCCTCTATCACCACATTAGCATTGTACTACACATCAAATTTCAACCCATAATCAGAGCAGATATTCAGTAACTGTTGAAAACCAGCACTGCTGGGCGAGAGGACAGCCAGGTCATCAGCATACATAAAGTGATTAACCAGGTTATCACCGATCACACATCCAGTTTTACAGAGGTTCAATTCTTTTGACAGGTCGTCCATATAAATGTTAAACAGGGCAGGTGAAAGAAGCCCACCCTGACGCACACTGTTACTCACACCAAAGGAAGCCGAGATGTTATTGCCCCATTTTACATGCATTTTCTGGTTAGAATACCAGTAAACTAAAATTCGTATAATAATATCTGGAACACCTCTCTGTTTTAATTTGTCAAATAACTTGTAATGATTGACACGATCAAATGCCTTAGAGGCATCAATAAACCCAATTAACAAGAGTTCAAAGTAGGAAAAAAAGAGGGGAACTTCAGAAAGACCATAATTTTCTATCTTTCAGCAAATTCTAAGGAATCTAGGACTGATCAAGAGGACGTTTCAGCGGTTCCAGCCGTGACCCTCAACTCTACCTTCTCCTCCTCAACATCATCCCAGTTGGGCGCAGTGTATCCCTGGTCTTCAGTGCATTCCTCAGTCCTGGGCTGACTATAGCACTGGTAGCTGCTTTTATTGTTATCCCAACAACTCTGGACCTCTTCTGTGTCCTCATCGTGCTGGGGCACCTGCTCTGAGGCAGTCTGCTCTTGCTACAATACCAAGGGTTGGGTTGCATCAAGAGGAAGGATACAGGAGAAACCAAAAGGGTGGAATGGAACGGTAAGGACCACGATACAAGGAAGAGCAAAGCCAAATGAAGGAAGTTGGAAAAGTTTATTTCACCATTGATTAAAGTGCAACAGTGGGTTTTCTATAGAACGATTGACTCAGGCTTACCCACGAGTCCCATGATGGAGCCTGATGTGGAGCAGGAAGCAATGAGACAAAAATGTTTAGTACAGCATCAAACATGGACAGTTTTGTGCTTTCTATCATTGTGTCTCACCATTTTTGAGGACTTAATGGTGTCAACTGAAGGCAACCGTTTTTGTGGACTTTTTTGTTTTTACCAGAATTTGAAACATAGTTAAAACTTCTGGGGCAATAATCTGTTGTAGTGGACATTTTAAAGTTATTAGTTTCTTGTAATCTCAGGAATAAAAAAAGTTTACCATCGTTGAGTTTGAGAGTTATGACCAGCTAGCTTGTAGACAGTTTTCTGTAGGATGTTATCAGTTTCTCATATGGATCTTGAAGAATTTTGGCTTTAGTTCATTGAGGTTTACAGATATTGGTTTCTGCTCAGCTCGTTGAAGGTCCTAACAGCATTTCAGTCAGGCAGAGCCTTTGAACTTTGACTGGATTGTTGCAGCACCTTGAATATTTTCTTTTCGAGCTGTTCTGTTGTAGATGAGCTGCTGTGTTTGGGATCTATTGCATCATGACCCAAGTTGGTCCAAGCTTCAGCTGTTGGACAGATGTTCACACTTAAGACTCAACAGTGATTCCTACATTTTCAGCTTCTGATTCACAAAATAATAGCAGCAAATACCCAAGAACCTCCAACTGTTTATGGTTGAAGTAGGGAATCATTCAACTTTCAATTTGTTGTAGTTTGGACCCATACCAACTTTGACTCTAGAAACCTTTGGTCTACAGGAGGTGCCCAGGTCCCATGGCTGTGAAACAAGCCCTTCACCACAGTGCTGACAGTTGTTATGAGGGGTTTGCTGCTCTGCATTATGGGTAAATGTCTCTACACAGGTCTGGTTTTCTTCCACAAGTCTTGTGGTTCCTTCAGATGAAACTTTCCAAATGTAAGTGGTGCCGCCATCTTGTTTTAAGACCGGTTTTATCCTGCAACCCTTACAAACAAGCCATCCTGTTGTGACTTTAAACATTTCCCCAAACCGATAAGCAGCAACAGTTGCTTCTCTAAGGTCATTGCTGATGTTTTTCCTCCTTGATGTTGTGTTAACACACACCTGTGCACTCCTTTGTTTTCCAGAGGCTGTACTACAGATGATGAAAATAAAACCCTGAAACTAAAGGAGGGTGGACTTTTTTTTATATCCTAAACTTTTTTTGCTGAAAGAAAGTGGTGATAAATTCAAAGTGGACAAAGTAAAATAAAAGACCTGATTAGGACCATGCAAAGCCATGCAGTGAAGGTTTGTCTGCTTTCATACAGCCCACACACGCATTTCTGTTTACATGCGAACATAATAGTTTTTACACACAGAGACAAACAAACAAACAAAAAAAACACTTATGTTATGCATATAGCCAGATTGTTTTAATTTATTTATTTTTATTAGAAATTATATTCTGTATGTCATGAGCAAGAATTTAGGATAATTAATGTTTCACACGTTTAGGGTCAAACTGCATGTAAACACTCACTTTCAACATGAACACCTGACCTGAGCATCGAACACATCCACCTCCGGAGCTGGAAATCTAACTTCAGCATCCCAGTTCAGCAGGTTGGCCCCTGACCCGGGCTCACACTGCTACACACACACACACA